>DWOX01000337.1:0-10850 GCA_018251315.1 Nastra julia | reverse complement strand
ATTGTAGTGTTTTTTAAAGTGAATAAAGCCTTATCTTAGAATAAATACTAAATCCTTTTTTTAAAAAGGCTACCCCCAGCTTCGCTCTAACAGTACGATGTATTTATTTACTAATTAAATTGTGCTGAAAGTTACTGGGTATGTATAAATAAACTCACTAGTGAAAACTAATTCTTACTTACTTACTTAAGGAAGGTGTATATATTATGTGGGAACGTTAATTTTAATGATGACGATTATAATAATTTAACGATAGTTAACCTTGTACAATCCGATGAATTTCCCACATTGTTTAGTACCTAATCGTATGTATGAAAAACTTAAACTAGAAGTCAGAATAAACTTAATTCGCAATCAAGACACAATATAAGCATAATCCTTAGAGAGCTGAAAGATATGCAAAAGTGAAACAAAATTGTCAATTACAGTTACTTTCCCAGTTGCCACTCTATCTCTTGTTTTATTCATAAGCGGCGGTTTTTACAACGAGCAAAGTTTTAGCTAACGATCGTCTCACAGAGACTATTTGCTCGAGACTTCATCAAATAAAATGGTAATAAAGTCTATTATTTAACACCGTCGCCAGATACGGAAAATGGTGTCTGAAATTTTTTAAGAAAGCTTAGCTACAAAAAATGTTTTTCAAAAAAATCGTGAAATGCAAAGATTTCGTAAAGGCACGATTGAGCAAGACACAGCAGACCGTTACCATAATCTCCACTTCACGTTGGCATCCTCTACTTTATGATAAGAGTAAAAAAAAATAGTGATTCAATCGATTTCTTTTATTTACAAATTATCTTTAATATCATTTTACTACTCTCAAAGGAGAAGAAGTCATAGAAGACACAGCAACAGTCGAAAGATGTTGAATTTAAACTGCACGGGTAAGTAATAGAATCACATTGAGGTGTAGGAATTTCAGACGTCTATCGTATAGAAATGCTCGGCGTCGTTCTTCCAGTGTGAAAACGTCTACCTTATCCAGCTCCAGTGCAGATTCTAGTCAATTCGATTCGAGATTATTGGATAACCTCATTGTTGGAAGTCGGAATTATTTGAGGGCTCTCGGGAACGAGGGTACGAGCGTTGACATAGTGACAACCGATAGAAATAGGAATTCGCTATTGAGATTACGAATTCGACGGTGCCAAACTTAAAACAATGAAATCGACAGGAATATTAAGTTCAGTAGTATCTTCAAAGATTTAGAAAATATAGATGATAAGATCCCAGTCAGGTTGTTTTGTAAATATCAGAGATATATTTGATTTGAAAAAATTAGATTATTTTTATACAGATATTTTCAACTAACAAATATGTTACGATATCTATTCTCTAATGTTGATAGATACTTTACCAATATCAGCAGTGTTGACTCACACCTGACTCCATTAGTATTTACAGAAGATAAACGATTCATTAGTTTATCAAGAATTGTTAATTAACACTATAAACAAGAAATCCTTCAAAGTTCAGAACATCTGATAAATCCACGCGACTACTGATATCAGCACAATGGCGCCCCGCCAAGCTAGGCGTAACCTATCACAGCACCACTACTACCATTTATTTGTATTTTATGTGCCTATAACGCGGGAAATTTAATGTTATGACTTTACAAGCACGTGTAAATTGCTCTTACAAAGACCAAGGGAATCAATGAACTAGAAATTATGACTTATTCGTGGTTCGTACACTCAATTAATATCTATCTTATAAATTCCTGATATTCTATTTCCTCTTTTGCACGTATCACGAAAGATACGGGATTATTGACATATTTTTCAGGGAAGAACAGAGAATTAGAATGTAAATTATAGGGGCAAATCAACATTTAAATAGTGTTAGGTTTGGTTTTTGTTAAAAGGGACTCTAAATAAGGATTTTTTCTTACGTCGTTTTTTCGTTGAATTTCAATCTATTTTAAGCCAAATTTGATTTAGATCCAAATTACAACTTCTACTATCCAGTCTACTATTCAGAAGGACACTTACAAGTGTTAATGTCATTGAATCCTCCCCATATTTTTATGCAAAACAATCGATATGGAATACACATAACAGTCATATAAGCGTGATGGTGTTAAGCCAACGCAAGCGTAAGCTAACTATTCAACTGCCTACAACTTGACATTATACATTTTTATATCCAGAACTAAATCATTCGTGAAAATTTAATATAATGCTTAACAAGCGCTTGCTTTGTATTTCGTGTAAATTGCTGATATGCAGATTTGTGCATTCGCTGTTAGTAGGCAGTCCTGGCTTAGTGCCAGACCTACCGAGCAGTAATTTTCATTTAATGTTATAATAACTACCAATTAAAATGATCTAATCTATTATCTTGTCACTTAACTTGATTGAGAGGTGCTTGATAATTGCTGATGTGTCGATTAGTACGAAATAGTATGAATTCAAATGATTCAAGGAACCAAACTAGATCAATGTTAGATTATATTAACTCCAGACATTAATTACTTACCAGAGATACTAATTATTGAGCACGAGACAGAAAAATAAGATAAATAAAGGAAAGAAATCATAACGTAGACAACACAATTAAATGACATGAATTAAAATAACAAAGGAATTCAAAACCCGGAATACATAAAAAGGAAAAGAGGATATTGACATTTAAAAAATATTATAGCTTACATCATTCTTACAATGAGGAGTAATCCTGGACTGTAGATCGTGCAAAAAAACAACTGAACAGACATTTGATAAACATTAGCTTCTTTCTGAAGCAGTATACTCAGACAATACCAAAACTAAAAGAGTAAAAACTCTTCTCTATTAACAATAATCTAGTTCAACTCCACGACCGTCTCTTCGTGGCATACATCCAAACTATCAGGTTACCGCTTTTAGTAAATGCCGCTACAGGAAGTAATGCCGAAACACGGTTAACATTTCATTTACCCTTTAAAATGAATCATCGAGTACAGTACGTAAATATGGCATATTGATTGAAGCGGTGTAGTATTAGGAATAAGGGGTTCATCCAGGTTTAGTACTGTACTCTTCGTAACGGACTATGGCCAATAACAAACAAACTGATGTTGGTGACATGTCTCTAAAGTCAGATGTCGCTAGACTCGATGCTAAAGTTAGAGGTCGTTATACTGGAGACCACTAATTTTAACCTCAAAGTATTCAAACCATCCCTTCATAAATGGATTCCAAAATTCAAGGACCATTTCAGTGAGACACAACACAATATGGCAGATATTCCAATATTGCTCTTAAGAATCAGTTCTCTAACTCAAGCCCAGCGGTGGGAAAGTTTTTGTAAATATGAATTTCCCCAACAAGCGTCGTATTAGTGTAAATTGGCGATAGCCGACGATGGCATAACGCCAAGCTATCAAGTTGCACAGCCGCTCCTATTAACCGGCGCTACCCGGAAACTGTAATGGTGCCGTATTGTGGCGACATTACTCCAACATATCCTACTAATAATATAAACGGGACTGAGGATGGATGTTTTTCTTTCACTCACTGTTTAATGGATGCTACGCTGTTTAATACAAATAATGTTTTTTGCATTTCAAGTAACGCATGTGAATCGGTGGAATACTAAGACGGGTCTAACATTTTCATTTGCGTAACTTAAATGCGTAATTTAAATATTATTTTTACTTCAGATGATAAAATACCTTATAATAAGTTGATTAAGGAAAAAGGTATAAACGCACTTTTGTGTTACGATAGTTTAACAGAAGAGGTCGAGATACCAACTGATAGAACAATAAATACTTAACCCTAAAATGATAACATGTACAATTATCGGTAAAAATGAATCGAAATTGTTACGATTGGAGCGAAACGAGATCAGGTTACTAGTACTTTAATAAATCAAGTAATACTTATTTACTGTAGTCAAACATGTTTGGAAGACGAATAGTTATTTATACAGATGAAATAAATGGGTCAGTGAATCGATTCAATCGTTATCGTTTTTATAGCCTGGACGATTTATGCGTTAGTTAGTTACAGTCACCTACGGATACCCAAACGTATCGCAGTGAGAGACGGGCTATTTTCGCGCCCTCAGAAAATTGCGCACTATTCGCTACTAATGAACAGGCCATTCAAGAATTGTACGAGGTTATGTTACGAATTTAAGTGTCTAACTAGATAGAAATCTCTGGGAAAGTACCTAATCTAACACGTTTATGTGAATGCTAACTGGAAAAAGGGGTAGAAAAAGAAAGCTTATGAAAGAAATCATAAATAATTCAAGATGAAAATCTTAAATTGAATGCTCAAATCCTTATTATAATAAATATTGTGGCTGTTGTCGTCAATCAAAATCAGATTTATTTAAAAAATAAACAACAAAAATAACTACTTATGGGAAAATGTAATAACTACTTTTGGATTGTACATTTTATGTTGAAATTAATCGTTTAAACTTTTAATATTACATGTTTACAATTTCAAAATGAGAAGGGTTAACGAAACAGCCAACCGAGTCGGCCAAATGTTACTTGGCACTCTGTACGCACCGCAAATTCTCGGATCCTGATTTTACCTTCAAATTTCACATACGAGTCTTAACACTATACCACAAATAGGGTATTTTTGCACTCAAATACTCCCAACTTTCCATGCTTGGCGAGTGGACCATCCGACAATTGTTATAAATCATCAGTACTCACTTATAGGTAAATTATTTCAGAGACATTTTTGTATTTGCATTATTTACAGGGAAACTTGATATTTTTTCGATGTACAGTCTGAAAGAAAAGTTCCATTACATTTTGAAGAAGAAAATAAATATTGACAGTAAGGAGTCAGTGAATGTCAAAAAAATCATTATGTTTATTCTTATGACTAATATTTCTTGTTCAGTGTTATTATTGTAACGTGCTGATGGTACCCAATGATAAATGCAAAAACGTTTCTAAAACGATTTAGCTATAAGAGCATTTAAAGTAAATTAGATCCAGTCCGTGGTCAAAGTTTGACCGAAATTCCTCAAATTACAGGTCATATTTAATGTCATTATTAGAGGTCTGTCAAGTCTGTCTCAGAAAACATTAGCCTTTTTATGGTTCAGTGGGGCAAAAATAAATAATTTCAGTCACATTTAAGATGCTACATCTCCCAGGATTGCGGTTTTTCTTATACGGTCACCACACATTCATAATGTAAGGCGCACATGCATGTTGTATATCGTAACAGCTTTTCCATTATGAATGTAGTAGCGGCTAGCACTCGCTTCACTTCGCAATTTAAACTAATACCTAAGATATCCCGCGAGAATATAATCTAGAATGTGTTAGCTTACTCTTTCAAACTATTCTATTATTGCATGAATTGGATGTATATCATTGACTATTTATTTTTCTACCAAGGCTGTATGGGATAATGCCTTGACATAATGGAGCATGTTTAAAAAAAACATTGGATTAAGCGTGGGAAAAATCGGCAGGATTGTTGAAACGAATATTTAGCGATTTAACTAAAATGTATTTAGATAATGAATATCTTAGCGATTACGGAAGTTAAAACTATTTGTGAATTTATTAGTGATTATCGAATATACTACTAATTTGGAGGAATTACTTGTGAGTTTATCTATCCATGGGCTTGGTAACATTTCCTTCGTCACACTCAAAAAGGCGGCATGACAATAAATGTACTGTACGACAATGAGATAGGTATAAATCTACAAAATTTTTGGACTCCATATATTTCTTCGTAAGTAACTGTAAATCGCATTTAACTAATTCAAGGTTTACAACAGACCGATAGGAAAGACACCGATTATTTTATTGACCAACTCTTTAATTAGTATCCAGGGACACCAACACCAAGATTTTTCCTAAATTTTTGTCGGTATCCGGCAATTAAGTTGACAGCAGCTCTATAACTGGAGGTTAGTCTAAGCGGTCTTTCCCCAACGGTTATTAGGCGCCGCCAGCACAGCGTGGCAACCGATAACACTAGCAAATGTACCAATATTCGACCAGAGAATACGGAGACGGTTGGCACAACGCCACAGAGCGAAACTACCCACTCCTGTCACAGTTCATTCACCGCCCGACAGCGACCATTCAACAGATTCCAACCCACAATTGTTAGAACATTTTTGCTAAGGTCAAGGATAGGTGCAAAGAGATGAATCATATTTTTAGGAAGTTTTATAACCCAGGGGATACTTTATGTGCTAAATTCAGTTGAAATCCATTCGAATGTTTGTTTATTTAGTATAGTCTACGTGCGGTGCAAATTCATTGTTAATCCATACGGGTAGCGCGCGATGGAAACCCCAAAATCTTAAATAATGTTAGTAGGTTAGTCATATTACTTAAAAAAATCCTAATACTTCGCGAACAATTTATCTTTAAACATCGTTTGATTGAGAGTTGTTCTTTACGACAAAGACATTCGATTAACGAATTGTAACAGACAAGAATGACGCTCGGTTTCCGAGAACACTTTGAAGGAAATCTTCATTTATCATTTACGACAACAATTTAAACTCGATCCGACAGCGATAATGCCGACGACAGCTTTACGATAGTTGAATTAAAACAATACGACGTCTTGTACTTACATCAAACGAATCTTACGCTCGAAATATCGTATCAAAATCGGTTTATTAATTCGCTACGGTTGAATGGTTTAAAAATATAACATTTCACTTATCCACTCATTGGTAGAAATTCGACTTTAACTCGTCGTGTGAAATAATATACCATAAACTCGATATCTCCAGTACATAAATATAATTTTCAACCGTCTATCAACGAGGTATTCCCTCTCGAGTGATTGGTGTGACCATGTATTAAGTAGTGGAGTAGTGAACATTTTGTTTTTTAAATTCAATTTATTTATAGCACATAAAGTTAGCCATACATCTCTACGTAAGTTTTAAGTAAGCCATATTTTAAAAATATGTATATTGTATTCTACTGTAGCTCTACCAATGTGCTGCCTTAATACAACATTCAAATAGTTACAACAAAAACATGAGATAATTTTATTTTTTATTCCTTTGTATTACAATACAAATATGGAGCCAATTACTCGGAAGTTAATAAAATTTAACGGACATACAGGCTTCGTGTCGACGCACAGTAAATTTGTCTAAAATGAGCCGATTGGGGCCCTCAAATAATTCAAAATTTATTTGACGTAAACACAATTTCGTACGTCTATTACGGCTCCCCCAATCACAGTGCTTCTCCAATGTTTGCCTTCGTTCAAACGTCTTTGCTTCAAAAGCAATTAAGTTACGATACATATTGCTATTCGATGTAGCAATTTCACCTTTTTTGAATCTAAATTTTATTTCGATGGGGCAATGAATCACACTTTTATGGCTGATGGGATTTATATTTTAAATGTCTGTTTTGATTTAACTCAATAGATATAGGTAGTACACGTGATTTGCGCAAGGATTTTAGTTGCGATGTTGCAAACGTCTGAACAAAACCATTTGCTAATTGAGATGGGCTTGGATGATTACATCCAGGTTATGTGTGCGTGATATGATAAGGAGGGTAACACCATAACGTATATAAACAAATGGCCTATATTTTTCCCAAATTTCTACTTACTGTAGCTTTATAGTTTTTTTAAATACCATTTAAATTTCACACGTTTAAACATAGTTTCTATAACTAAAAAAATTCACAAAAATCATTCAATTTTAAGTTAAAACCCCATTCATTAACAGTAAAAACTCATTAACTCCGTCATTAAAAGTCGTAATCGTAACTGAAAGCACGACGTCAATTAAAGCGGCATTTCTCTAAGATACGACAATGTAAGGTCGTGGGTCAGCATGGGCCATGTCGGTATGTTGTCATCGCAACCGCCTTGACCATTATCTGCCATTGCGGGCCATTCCGAATAGCGTACCCAATGAAATATTACATCATCTTTGCGGCCACTAATTCCACAATTAATTGCGAGAGTTAACAGATGGAAGCATCTACATACACGAACTTGGGTGCCGGGTTGATTTATGTGAGACGACGTGCTGCAAACAAGTTAATATTTAAAGAGATGAAAAAAGTTTTTGCGTGGTTTTAAACGTGTATCATTGTTTCAAATCGCCTAAACTCGTAATCTAGAGCAGAAATTGTAGCACACCCCATATGTCCAAAGACGGAACTCGGAAACCCTTGCAAACAATCAGAAATAAACAATAGGATTATCTAACAGAGCAATAACATAACATGTATTCTTATTATGGATACTCGTATATACCATAGAAACTAACGCTTATTGTTCCAAACACGTTATCACAGGAAGTATTCCCGACTTTTTGTCGACTGTCGGAGATTTTACATGATTTTTTTTCTTACTTCTTGTCCAACGTGACAACGCAAATCGCCCACCTACCTGCGCTGTCGCCAAGGCCACTAGAATTGCATCTCAGAGCTAATCGCATCTAAGAATCTTAAACAAGCACAAAGACATCTAAAAGTTTGTGTTTTCTTTTTTTTTAACGTAGATAGAATAACAAATGAGCTTGCAGTACCTACCACCACCCTCTTACACATGGACATCGTGATCGGATTACTCCATATCAAAACATCTTTACGAAACGGGAGAAGATTAAAAAATTGACGTGCATAAATGTATTTTTGAAACCTATATGAATAAATGAATTTGAATTTGGATCGTGATAAACCTGGAGTGGTATATACTATACGAGAGTCAATTAGTTGGTTAGCACTCCGTCACTTCGGAACATGACAAATTTGTTAAAAGTAAAAAAAAAATGGGTGTAACTTTTAATAAAGAAACATAAGCAGTCTCATATAGTTATAAATTATGCGGGCATGTCCCACTGTTTTCATAGATACATAATAGGTTACAAACATACACTACATTATACGTTCAATATAATTAACTACCCAATCAATACCAATTATATTTTATAGAAAATATGGCTCGTGATGGGAAATTAAACGACTCCCCGATCGGTATCTACTCAACTATTAAACAGACAACATCGATCATTGGATTCACCCTTAAATGTCAAGTAACTTGATGACCAGTATACTGTAATATAATTAAAGTTCAGTATAACCTTTTCTATTTTAGGATTACACTTTACCTCTAAAAACTCATTACAAAGTCACTGTGGTCTTTCTGTCTCTCATCCAATGCTTCTCAAAATTAAGTGTGCTAATATTTTGGTCATTTTTACATTAGAAAAAAAGAAAGTTCACAGATGCCTACACTTTTGAAGTTTAGTTTCAAAGAGACTTTTAAAACTCTTCAATTTCAGTCCTAATGTTTATGTGATACAGTAATGATGTATGGTCACAATTTGCACAGTGATGAATAAGAGATACATAAGAATAGTATTGGTCATCACGATCTCATTCAATAAGCTGCGATTGAACCCATTCTTTGCGGCAAATGCAAGCCGATCACGCAATATGGCCCTCCTCCGATATAGTTCCTATTGAATCCATAAATAATTCCTAAATAACAATAATAATATTATTATCTACAAAAAAGTATTTACAAACACGGGGGTTTACTCTAGTGATGTATCAAAGATAGCTCCGGTCGGATTCGAACCCACCATCTTCGGTCTCAGCTACCGAGCCTTCTTCAGTTAAGTCACGGAACTTTGTCACGTGACTTTGTGCGAGAGCATACGAATATTTTGTAGAGGTGTTATTTCTATTAAACAATATAAAAGTATAGTTATAGTATGTTTATACTGTAACCTGCCTAATATTAAATGTAGTAATTAAATTACCCCAGTGCGCTTTTCATTTTTATATTAGACAAAGTTTGCGATGATGGTGTTTCTAAATTATCCTGGGTCTCTTTGAAATACACAACAAATTGTTTGTTAACTTCCATCAGCTGTTTATGAGGAGATTAGGAACAAACACCGTTACAAGTACGTACGCTGGGATTTTATGTATAAACATAATGAATAAAAAAAAATACTTTGTATAATATCTTATGGTACTAGCCAGTGTTTATTGCAGACATGTGATAGTAAAGTAGTAAGCTACGTACCTCCAGCCGAAGGAGAAAACTTGACCTCGCTGTTCAGTGGAGTTTCGGAAGACTGATGGAATAGACCGGCGCCAGAGGCCATGCTGCCAGGGTCCGCCCACGTCACTGAAAGGCGGTCCACAGACGGCTGTGGGGAACACGGCGGCCTCTCACATGAACCCTAAAGATTTCAAACACAAAATGAACGACGACAACAGTGCTGTCATCCCCAAAATATTAAACCGAACGAAACGAAACGCCTTGCACACGAAAAAATATTTATATTCGAAAAAAAAATTCTATTTCCGAATTGAATAATTTTAATTGGCAGAAAGTTACGCGGATTTTTCTTAGGATGTATAATTAGTAAAGAAAATAATGTTTACATATTTGTTTTTTACAACAAAACATGTTTTTACGTTTATGACAACTTAATGTACAATTAAAAAAGATTTGATTAATTTGGGTACCCCAAATTCAGTTCGTATTGTGTAGAATATCAAAGCTCGCAGTTCTAACTAACCTTGTTTAGGGTAAAGTAAAATCTACAGTAAGCCTTATTAATTGTTCGCTGCAAACAACACTACAGTCAGAAGGGAACAGTCCAACTGTCCATCGGGACTGAGGGAGCCGCTAGGCCGCCAAGCCGCCCAACCAAACGATAAATTAGCGATTTATTGCCTTCGCGTCGCGTCGATCAGGTGTTTTGCGTGCGATATTACCGTAAATGTGTCTGCGTCATTCGCTTTCTTTGATACAAATCAAAATCGGTGATGAAAGTTGTCAATTCATGCTAAAATAAAGGGATTTTTTAAGAATAAATAAAAGTAATAAATGGCATTAAATGACAAATTAATT
>DWOX01000336.1:0-10852 GCA_018251315.1 Nastra julia | reverse complement strand
AAAAAACTAGGGGTTAGTCTTTATCTGTTATTGAATTATTCGCGTTAACAACTTACCCCCGGCATTTTCAGCCCAGCCATACTGTCACTTCCGAACGGATTTTAACTTGAGAAATCCCACGACGTAAATGCCGGGATAAAATCTTAAAACGGAATTTAATACCTATTGAAACTTAGAAATAACTATTGTTAAACAGCTTACGAGTCACAAAAAGATTGTCAACTTGACTTCCAACGAGACGATATCACAAATCTCAACGTGAGAAGCATAAGGGTCAAAGTCACAAATCACCGGTTTCCAAAAGTACCAAACGAAATACCACATAGGCCCTTATGCTTCTCAGGTGTAGAAATATCATAATCTAGAATGCGCAGGAGCTGCAAATATAACTGGTTTAATGAAGTGCGCCGGCATGTAGTCTTGCCGCTATAGCCGTTGCGCCGGTATTACTTGGCTACACGCCAGCGGCAATTAGCCGCGCAAAGCCCCTGCATGCCGAATTGATAAACAAAAGACTAAACTTTACGAGTGAAAACCCCACGCGACTCCATACCGCGAGTGTCCCCTATTGGCGTGGTATTGCAGCGTCCATATCCGACGTATCTCCGTATTAGGTATACTTCACATTTTACCCGATTGCGCCATGAGGGTAATCTTCGAGCGTGTCTTTCCATTTCTAAGGCCTATTTCATGACCGTGTCAATAGTTGCTTAACTTGGTCAATAATTTTTAATTAAGACAAGACGCTTATAAGCGCTTGTTATAAGTTTTAAATATTGTTAATAGAAATTCCTCACTGAGCTTTTCAAAGACACGGCACAGTTATCTATTAACTAGTAACATGAAAACCCACTGCAGGCAGTAACTTTATCGTCTACCTAGTCTTTGTTGAGAAATCCACGAAGCATTCCAACAGTTGGCCTGTTTTAATCTTAAATTAACACCAAGTTAGGTGTTGTTTCAAAACTTGTCTAGGTAGGTGTAAGTTACTAATAGTTAACTGTGTAGACATGGCCTTTACAGAGGATAGTAAAAGCAATTAGTATTAATGAAAAAGGATTTAATAATAAAATAACACGTTTTATTAAAAAAGATTAGTAAGCAATTTCTTTAAATGAGTTCAGTAGTCCCAGACAGGCAGTTCACAAAAATATATTTGTGTTTGAATCACTATTCGAATAAATCCCGGCACAATTTAAATGTCTTCGTCAGGTCAGTTCCAAGAATACATCGAATTTGGTCCTTTGTACCTCTAAAAATATACTCCAAAATATTTTCATATTCAAGTCATATTTTGATTTCCATCAACGAGACAGGTCGTTTAGTAAATAAGCACAGTTGTTTATTAAGGCAGAAATAACAAATTGAAAAGGTTCGGTTAAACGATTTGCCGGCGTGCCTGTCTCGGTGTGGGAGTCAACATAACATCACTTTGTCAACAGAAGGTCGTGGGAGGGTCATGTGGGCATACAGTCCCTCAAATAAGGACGAAATATTACGACTCAAGTAATCCCTTATTTGTTTATACCAATAATAGAGAGTACTATTGAAGTACACTACACATTTAGGACATAGAAATAACACACCAAATATGTTCATTACAACAATTGCCTTCTCTTTCATTAAAGATAATGAATATGCTGTAGCATTTGAAATTGAATTTCTTTAGAAATTAAAAAAAAAGTAGCGAGTGACTCTCATGGTTCAAACGATCGACCGGACCTAGATTTATTACCAAGCATGATATCAGATCAATCAATCAAGCATATCAGATCTGGGTGTGTGTCATTTGTTTATTCAAGTTTTCCAAGGCGCTGATGTTATAGGGATTCTTAATTTAAAAAAAATATTACTACCCATTTATAAACTAGAGCAAGTACAGTACCTATAACATTTTGATCTATCATAATTGCTACTTAAATATATACGCTCAATTATAAACACAATGGTTTAGCATAGAATTTTGTCTTTCATACGACGCTTTCCAAGTATGTTAAAGATGGGTAACAAACTTTTAATTGCATTACATCGGCCAGTACATTCTGAGCAGGATATGTCGAAGCAAGTCGTTGTCGTGTGTTCCAACAGGAAATTGAACTGGGAACAGTGGGGACCTTTGATGCGCCAGTCAATGTTGGGATAACGCTAATTGGTTAACTAGCTCAAACACAACAGAGGTCAAATAGAATCTGTTATGAACTGCTTCACCAGATTTTACCAGAGCTTTTACGTGACTAGCATAGCTACGCACAATTTTACTTTATGCTTTAGATATGTTTCATCATTAGGAAGCAATCGATCATAATTGAAAAAAGTGTGTTGTGCTAAGTTGCATTCACCCTGGTGTATCTTAATAATTTTATCCTATTACATACTTTATCAAAACATCTTTCTCTCGATTATCCTAATGTTCATTTATTCCCAACGAATTCTTACATAATATATACAATTTCATTCATAAATTATCTTCATTATTATCGGCCATAAGAGCTTTTGCCGTGTTATGATATAGTATACATTACATGTAAAGTTAAGAATATGAGTAATTTGATACTTGACGAAGTTCTCATCAAAAGTTTTCCTCTGATTCAAAGTTCCGCTTGAAATAGAACCGGATCGAGAATCGGAAACTGAACCAGCCAATATACAGCTAAGCATCGCTTGGAAGACTCCAATAAAATCTTGTTTGAAAGTTGTACGCCTTTTCAGAATATCGTTAGCAAATAGAAAATTGAATGCTGGTATTTCTTTTCTATAACATTTGCCGATAAACGAGTTGTGAAGTAATCTGATGATTAGTGAATAGTACCTTTTTCGAAACGCTTATAACTCAAAGGCCTGCGTCGATCCTAAATGATCGTGGAAGTTAACCAAACGTGGAAGCGACCTGAAAGTGGTAAAATGACAAGTAACAATTTTATAAGCACTAGAAACACTAAGCCATCATTGTCGATTGTTATCTTTGGATGGAAATCGTTAAGTCTTGTCGGTCGCTGTTAGCTGGCGTAAAAACATCCGATATTTTGCTTGGTTACTAACTACTATCAATCACACTGGAGCAATGTGACCGGCGGTATTTTGGCCCACCTTCTGCTATATGATCCTTTAAAAATTCGATTACAAGCAGAAGTATTTCAAAACCATCTAAAAAGTCTAACCTTATTTATTCTCTCATCAACTGAACCATCCAAAATATACACTCCTAAAACCTTTTAGGTCTAGTGTTTATTTTCACTGGAGTTTAAAATATCCGGGTTTTTTTCCCCAAAATTCTGCTAAATTTACGGCTGCACTTTGACGCACAATAACTCAGCTTGTCGCCTCACTGACTCCCGCTTTGACGTGACTGGCACTCATGGTACGGGTATGCTTAATTTAAAAAGAAAATCTAGTTGGCAAAAATTTGTTACGTTTTATTATTAACAAAAAAAATCATTGGAAGCAGTAATCTTTTAATGTAAGAAGGAAGTGTTTTTTTTTCTCGTTACGCTGATCTATACATGCCAGTTTTTCTAGCTAAAAGATTTTTACTGAACAAAGCAGCAGAACAGCATAAAAAAAAAAGAATAAAAATAAAATAAATGAACAAAGCATGGTATCTACGTTAGACATAACAAAGACCGCAACCATCACGAGCAAAAGTTTTAATAATGATTTATACGCTGATGTAGAAAGAGCATTAAATCCATAAAGATAAAGCGGGATAAATTAACGTCGTTGCTCACAACGTACGAATACTCGTAATGATTTATAAATGACTTGTCGTACTCTCGCTGACTAGCTATAAACTAGACTTTGAAAATGAAGTACTTAAAGTAAGTTACAAAATTAGAAAATGATCACTGAATAATGAAAGTGCAGAACATCGAAGGCGTGAAAAGATGAGATTAGAGTAGAAAATTAACATATTTAGTTTAAGACATAAACACGAAAATTAACACGTGTTATTTATTAGTAAAAACTAGCTATGACAAAAAAATTTCTTAACGTAGTACAACATAGCGCACAAAACTTGCAATGTGATTATTTTATCAGCAATTTATATTGATAATTTCAGCAATGAACCTGTTGCCAAAATTGCAATCGAAATAGTTTTACCTATAACAAAAAAAATGTAAAGTCAAAGTAACAATAAATATATATCGATTATCGCTTACACTGTAAATGTACGTGAAGTGTTAAAATAACAGGAAAAGTCGAAAAGTTGCGAGCGAATCCAAAATAATTTTGAATGAAAGTGATTTAGCCTATTTAGAATCATTTGCGCATTTTTTCTTTTGTTTTCATACCATTAGTAACAACAATACTGTTTCATAAATGAATTAAAGGTTTTCTTTTGTTCTTTTTTTGCTTTTAGAGGTATCCACTTAATTGTAACAGAGACATAATTTGTAACAAAGTTGAATACTGCTAAAATTCATGCTGCTAATGCTTCGAATGTGTAAAAAGGCCAATATCGTGTCCAAGTTTATGCTGACAAATGTAAATAAGCACTAAAATCCATTAAAATGAAATGTTAAGCATGTTTTACAAAAGGTCACGGTTGAAATATAACTCTAAAATATACTATGAGATGTTTTAAAAATATGCTGAAACTGGAAATTAACGAGCAGGCCATAATTATGCCATGGAAGATTCACTGGAATTCAACGACCAGAAGTAATCTACAATGAGCACTTAATTAGGAAGATAGAGGGAACGAAGGAAACAACAAGAAAAAATACGACAAACAAATTTGTCACAATTAGCTTGTTTGTACTTTTTAATAATAAGGTAAAATTAGTTAAAATATGATAATGATGGTATTACAAATTAAGATTTACCATGATTATTATTTATTTCCCTACTTTCTAAACGAATGGGTCCTGATTCGATTCGCGGCTGGGCCACACGTTTATTTGACGTTTATTTTTAATTGCGGTGTGCCACAAATGGAGTGTCCTACAAATAGTTTTAGAGATCCCTTGGCCATAGCCAAGCCTCGTCATAACGAGGTTCTAGTGCGTGTAATGTTTGAATTAGTAATAAAAATATTGGAATTTTAACTCTAAAACATTTATATTGCAAAGTTTGTGTGTTTCTAGTCCACTCTAATATTCATCCCGAGTATTCTTGTTTCCCAAATTAAGAAGGCTAATTGAATAGATAACGTTTATTGCTGATTGTCCAAATTGCAATAGAAGAGACGCGTCAACCCTAATGAAACAAAAGCCTAATGTAGATTGGCCACAAAACGCGACACAGCTTGTTGTACAGGTCATAACGTGGATCGGCGCACAGGACTCATTCTCGTAATGAGGCCGTGTTGTTATCGTCCCCTCATTGCCGAGTTGTAACTACTGCTGGAATTAGACAATAACGATTTACAATCTACGCTGTTGGAAATACTTTAGAAGAATTTATTTTTTCAATCTTTTTTTTTTAGATTTTGGAGAAAATTGGGAACCTTTGTCATTGTTTTGCAGCGTCCTTACTTTCTTATATAGGTATCGATGAAAAGGTTATTTTAAAGGATATTTAGTCCACTAAGACCACTTTTTGATTTCGGACTTGGTTTGGAAATTGTTAAGCTTCAAAACGCTAGTAAATTAATAATTTTAAGGGATTAGTAGTTAGGCAAATACAAAACTTATAATCACTCGACTGCGAGGAGGCAATTTTTCTCTATTTGCCTGAAAAATTTCCATAGAACTGATGCAAAAAAACATGCAAGAATATCGTAATTCGTGCAAAAGCAAGAATTTAAAGCGGCAAAAACAACAACGGAGAAACGTTGATATAAGCGGTGATTCTCACTGCAATCCGCCCAACCTTTTTTAGTTCATCAAAAATGCAAAACTTCATGAAAATGTATGCAATTCGGCGGTGTGTCCTCCAGAATTTGTCGTCGGAAAAATTTGCGAGGTCGTTTGCGATGCAAATGTTGTAGAATGTAGCATTCCTATTGGGAATAAGTACTTTTTGATTCTTGTAATTATCGTAAGTGTCCTTTAGATTTGTGTATTAGAATAATCACTTTAATAGATTGTGTGATATGACAACTCGTTTGGCGCAATTGTTATCATGCTCGAACGCCGCGCCATTCAATGGACCCCGGGTTCGAACCATGGCGAAGTAAATATTTGTTGTTGTTTTTTGTTATTTGTTTGTTTGGATGATGGTTTCCAATTTCTGTTCTCGGTCTGAATGTGTGTCCTTTGTCTATAGGTATGTCACATGGCAGTCACGACTTTATTTATAATATTTCTAATTTACTCAAAATCGAAACCAAGTAGTTCCAAAGAAAATTCTTGTCGTTTCACTCACAAGGGATACTAAAATGTATGGCGAGATCTTGGAGAAGGAAAACACATTCATTTAAGTTAAAAACTTGATTGCGCAGTCGTCACGGATTATAAATTTCACGAAACCACGCCGCTAAAACTGTTTGCTACTTTTCCACAATTTATAGCATAAATGTATCAAGAACTTGTTGTATCGACACAGAGGAACATAAAAATACAACAACGACACGGGCTCAACTAACGGAACAATACTGAAAACGGGTGTCTCCTCATAACTGAGGAGGCGTAATGCTCCAATGCGGATTGGCACAGGGATTAGTAGCCAACCAAGGTTGCCCAAATGCTTCGGACATGGGTTAATGACTGTCACTTTACTATGACGATCGGGACCGATGGCTTAACGCAGCCTCCACGAAACACTCAAGATCTTTTGCCACTAACGGTCAACTGAGACTTATTGGACATTTATTCTTTTATCCAAGTTAAATTAAAAAAAAAATCCTTATACTCGATATTCGATCCAAATGATAATCTTACGTCACTATTATTTTAAAAAATAGTCCACAGTAAGCCAGCTAACTTACTTAACATCTAGTTAGAAAAAGTTTCTTTATAATTTAGTGTATATTTAGTCGCTTTCTGTGTAGCACAGTAACAAGAAACAGTTCGGTATAACTTTGAATACAAAAACAGAAGTTAGCTCCCTATTGTTGACCACATTGTTTTTTATATCTTTTTTCCGCCTTTTTTCAGTTACTGAAAGTTTCCAGTTTAGGATTTCGTTGAAGCCTCTCTTCGAAAAGTTATACAATTGACCTAATTGAAAGTTACTCTATTTTGTAAGCTTTACTAAAATGGTTTAAGTTTGGGTCATTTAATCGTGTCAGAAGTGGTGGTGAAAATCAGTATCAGATCGAATCAATCTGAAACTTTTTATTTTTTATCATTGTATATTGTCAGGACTTAGTAACAGTTTATTAAGCTTTTAACGTTATAAAAATAACCAAAAAGTAACTTTACATTGTATTCATATCAAAATCGAACTATCTCGATTATTAATATTAATCTTTATCAAATTCAGTGAGACTATTTTGTTCATGATTGCAATTTTAGATTTGACTTGTTAATAAAAATTTTAAAAACTTAACAATACATGCAGCAATATATTAACGATCTTTTTAAAACCCGTACGCAGAAAAGATTTTTATTTTGTGAAATACATTTTAAAGCTCCAAAAGTATATATTTGACTTCAGTTGACGTGTG
The DNA here is from genome assembly GCA_018251315.1 of Nastra julia. NCBI lineage: Eukaryota > Metazoa > Arthropoda > Insecta > Lepidoptera > Hesperiidae > Nastra > Nastra julia. The sequence goes on along the minus strand of DWOX01000336.1, from coordinate 3,303 downwards.
AACACAGTATTTGTATTTCGAAAAACTTGCTGAAACTCAAGCTGCGAAATTGGAAATATTCGTAAATAAAGTCTGCTACCCCTTTGCCGTTTTGTAATCAAAAATGTAAATCCGATTGGCAAATCACACTGATTTGCAAGTCCAGATTTCGTTGACTAAATACAGTTTTTTTTTCACAGATCTTTTATCGAATTTGCAATATCCCAGTACGTGTTTAAAATTAAATTTTTAAGACAGTTTACATCTTTCTTTTCTTCTATAATATAATCTAATAAAACCCCTCGCAACGTTTTAATTATTGATTACTTTTCAAACCGAACTACTTAATGAAACGATTAAAAAAATACAACAATTTTACTTCGCGTAAATGTTTTCTTTTTAATAGCTTTCTACAATTTTAATATCTGATAAGATTTTTACGGGTCTGTGCTAATAAATTAATAGTTATGGTCTCCTCATCTCTATTTCATTGGTAGATGTTGATTTTCAAATGAAACTTGTATAGCCAAACTATTCGCCCTAATGTAACAAAAATCGCATAAAGTACACAAAAGTTGTTGACTTATGTGTATGTTACCAAATGTAACGTCTTTGTCAACACGGTAACAGACGAAAAGTAACTGATATCAATTTGGCAACAGGAAAAACTCAGATAGGGGAACTCAAACAATTTGGTGAGCCTTCCTTAAAGCGATAAATTATGGAGCGTTTAGTTCGTGGATGTGGGGACAAATTGAGAGAATAAAGTTTGTTTCGTATATAAATCACGGGAACTTCTAGTATACATCTTGGAACCGACAGTGCAGTTGTAGAAATGCAAGGTATGGATTTATTTGAAAATAAGTTTGAGAGCGATTTTAAACGAAGTAACCAAAGTCTTACCCAATCTTATCCCATTCTATCCTATCCTAACCATCGTTATCATGATCCATCGTTTCGCGGCAGTATTTTTTAAGTGTACGAGAATAAATTGTTCACATCAATAAAAATCCCATCCTACCTATCCCTACCGTTTATATCTGACGTGGGATTAGTTAGATTTCAAACGGCCATACACCGTAATAAAATCGTCGCGGTCGTAAAACAATCGTTATGGTTTTCGATACATGTCACGTACCTATCGTACTGTAGATACTGATGTACATATATACTGCAGTTAAAATATGTCAAACTTCTGGAACCACTAAATCTATACTTATAATAAATATGTAGAGAGGTTAAAAAGGCACATGAAATAAATTGTATACTGCGTGATGACGCTACAATCAATAGGAACAGAGCAGGGAAGGGAATGTGGGGAAAACGGGAGAAAGATTTAAGCCTTGATTAAAGCGACATATATGTCGGTTGTATATATTTTTTGATGCCACATTATAAAAAAAAGAACAAAAAAATATATACGAAAATTCAAAAAAAAATTAAGAGTGGACAACTCTTATCACTAAGGGATATGAAAAATAGATGTTGGCCGATTCCCAGACCTACACAATATGCTCACAAAATTTCATGATTTCTATAACTATACATTTGTGTTCTATAGAAAGTAATCAGCATTACAGGTCCACAGATCAAAGTCCCAATCATATAAAACATATTCACAGCGACACATCGAATCAGGTGTGACTTTTCGTCTGTAGATTTCCCGAGGGCTGTTCCATAGAAAATTCAATTTCATTTTTATGTTTCATTTGAGCGTTTTAAAAAGATTACAGCTAATCTGTTTATCTGGTCGGAAAACATTTTTATTCGGAAACGACAATGGAAATTCCATCGGTACGTTCCCTTAAAAATTCTGGAAGCCGTCGCCTTTGAAGATTACACTCGCGTACTTTAATTAGATTCTCAAGTCGAGTGGAGTATGAAAAGCTACGCACGGAATTGCCGATGCTAAGTGTCATGTAAATGTCATGGTATGTAGTCTTTCTTGACACATTTACGAAACGAAGTTAGATTAAAATAAATTACGTGCATAAGTCTATCATTGATACTTATGATATCTACATGGACTATAAACTTATAAACTAGAATTTTATTTTAGAATTTGGAATTCAGTATGTAGAACTTAGAAACAAGAATTTACAATTTTGAATTTGAATCGTGGTAAACGCATACAGTTCTAGTTTTATTTTACACCTGTCAGTAACAGGATGAAGTAATCAACTTACGGTTCACTTTTTATTGAGAACAACATAAATTAAATGTCTGTGTGATACAGTAAACTGAAGCTATTATCGTGAACATAATTATCATATTATTAAAACTTGTTACTTCCTCGCAACAAAATGTCCAAACGTCCATTCTTCTTTATCTCCTCCAAATATGATAAGCGCGAGTCTTGATAAGTAATCGTAGATATCAATATCGACGATGCTGATAAAGGTGAAATATGAAGTTGTACTTTGTTAGTTCATTGTGATATATTGTGTAAGTTTGACACGTGTACAGTTAAAATGAGTTTCCCGTATTACTTACGCCGAACGAAGGCGTGGATGTTAGACAACAAGATCATAGTTATTTTGAGTCTGCTGTCATTTTCTTTGTTTGTTTCAACTCTAGTGATAGCAGGTCAACGGAACAGATTACTCGAAGAAGTTGAGCATTTAAAAACGTTAACGAGTACGACTGTAAAACCTACCGATGCCACAACATCTGACAGTCTAGATAACGACACAACAACTGAATCGTCAACAGTTGCTGAATCGACAACAGTTTTAGAATCGTCAACAGTGGCCGAATCGACAATAGTTTCAGAATCGTCAACAGTTGCCGAATCGACAACAGTTACCCAACCGCCGACAGGTAACGAAACGACAGATGAGGATTTATCAAACTCAACTACGACAGGCCCGTAACCGAAATGTGGAGATGTTGATCCAACTAAACAAATGGAATACGGCAAGATAATTACCGCAAATGAAAAAGACGAGTAGAGCATCTAAAGGATACTCTGAAATTGTCAATATTAAAAAATTGTGAATTACAATTAAAATATGATAATACATATGAGGCAGAAATCATAAATGCAGCACTGGCAAAATATTATAAAGTTCAAGCTACCGTAATAGAACAAATTAATGCTGATATATTGGCTGAAAAGTGACGCTTAAATTGAAATCAATGGACCTAAATGTATCAAGATTTAAGTATATTCATAAATTAAGTTACGAAAGAAGTTTTTAGTGTTGTGTATGTTGCGATTGGTGATAGACCGACAGATAATTTTTTTAGGCACCATATTTATTGTAAAACGCATCTAATATCCGTTCTTCATGTGCGATTAAAGTAACATTACATACACCAAAT
>DWOX01000335.1:0-10854 GCA_018251315.1 Nastra julia | reverse complement strand
TTAACATTACATTTTAGACGCACTTCAAATTTTCTTATAATATATGAATTTTACAAATTGGACCCATTCAAGCAAAAATGATCCGTACCACACAAACCTCATTACGAGGTAATTGACTTTAAAGTTTAAAGTTTTAGTTTTCTTCGATTTTTCAGCTGTGGGTTAGACCATACGGATTTTCGTCAATTATTAACATATAGTTATGAGTCTTTTATATGCTAAAATATACCTTATTTGGAGTACATAAGTCACAAAAACTCGAAATTGTCGAGGTTACGGGTTGGAACATTTTTGCTTAAATCGGTCCAATTGATTGTTGTCATTATCACTTGCTTTGTTATAGAAAGACGTCGTCAGAAAACCTGCATAATGTAATATTATAATGTTCTAAAAAAGTCCGAGAGTGAAACGCAGGCAACCTACCAAAATATTTAAGTACCTATATTTATGGGTAGTGATAACTGAAATGATATTATGTAGATACACTTCATCCACTCGATGGCTATTGCAACACTTATTAAGTGTATTTTTATTTTATTTTACTACTAGTATACAAACAATGAAAACACGCTAGTCCAGAAGCTAGTGTCGTAAAAATGCTGTGATTTATCTCGGCTGCGTGTCCCACACCTATGTTTTACAGCTCAACCTTACAGAGACCTATCCACTAGCACTCCAGTCTCGAGTAAACAACACACTATTGAAACCATGGAAGGCTGAACATATCCAGTAGATTATGAAGGCAGTGTTTATTACCGCCACAAAGATTTGCGTCACCGTGATAAGTGAGTAAGTCATCTCTCGTATGCTATGAATGGCTTAGAGCTGCAATTTCGATAGTTTCCTTAGAGTTTGGGCAAACTACATCGTAGCAATACATCGAATGTGCTTTAATGGTGTAAAATAATTAAATGTATTTTTGTAAATAAGTGTATCATCGAAATTCATACATTCATTATGACATAATTGGCATGACGACTGTATCAATTCAATAAAAAAGGGTGATTAAATAGATTTTCAACATAAAAAAGATTGAAAATTCGTAATCGGCCATCTTTATTCAAACAACATTCAAACACGATACGAATTGACATGACGCCTCACTCAACTAAGCCTCAATACAATAAATTACAGATGACACTTCACTCTAGTATACAATGAATGAAGTGATCTGTTCACTAGACCGTGACGTCACGGCGGACGCCACGACCGTTTTTCGCGCGCTTTTGATAATTATTACAAAAATGGCTTTAAATTGACTTAAACTCAAGTTTATTACCGAAATAAGGTTTTTTTTCGTAAATTGTACACGTGAACCTATGTACATGGAAGGGGATTTCGAAATCTGTCGTCATGCCAATTATGCTCTTAAGCTTAGCTGAGACCTTAAAAATTAGGTATGTTGAACATAACAGACTTTAAAAAGTAATAATCAAAAGCACGGTTGTAGTGTACGCATTAACCGAAATTTGTAATGGCTTTAACACTACCCTGGGTTGGAGCTCTTAACGGATCCACCGATGTACGATATTTGTTGGTTCTTTTAATAGCCCAGTACAGGTCAGGAATATGCACAGCACTTACCTCGGATACTGCTGCAAAGGCCTCGATGATTGTCCACCCGTGATTTTGATGCGTTTTTTGATAAAACTTTTGATGCGATATTTCACGCGCGTGCGCCGCCATTAATTTTGTTAGAGACGGCGCCGTTTGGCGCCGTTACTTGACAGGTATGTCGGCAAGACAGATAAAATTATCTGACATCTGTCACAGCTATGGCAGGCGAGATTTTAGCCATTAATGATAACAAAACAACGGCAATCAAAATAAAATTGATATTTCCGTAAAACCAACAACAATAAGATAATCCAAATCTAAACCGCAACAAAGTTTGACTCGCCATTATGTTCACGACAGATATCTATGGCACATCGGTTGCATTTACGACGTCCCGAAGACATTACAAAAGCCATTCCCTTATCTAATGTTCCCCGTGAATTTATTTAACTTTTCCACGCCTTCACATCTTCGAAATCGTTCGATAAAGATGTCAACAAGAAAAGGTCACCAATTCCGCCGAGAATTGATACACATTTATTTTCAAAATTAAATTCTTCGTCGTATTTTCCTTCATAGAGCTTTAATCAATGTAGATAGGGCTCTTCCTGAGGGCAGGTGTACTATATTTAAAAAGTAAATGTCGCTATTAATAAATGTTGTTTAAGAACCAGGCTATAACTGCCAATTGATCAAATTAAAGACACACTTTTTTCAACATAAAATATATTATATGAGTAAATCGGCCAAATAATGTTAAAAAGTTATCGCCATCAGACTCACAAAGGTAATTAATTCAATACCTTTGATGTTGGAAAATGTTATACTTACTATAAACTTAATAGCGTGCAAAACTTTAGACGGCATTATCTGAGTTTATATCTTTCGCAGATATTCCCTATTAGAAAAATCTAGTCCATTAACTAAGACAAAATGAACAGTTAAAGAAGGAATAAAATTCAGTTGGGCTATAAATTACCAGGCGCCGGGGCGAGGCTCGCAATCTGCATTAGCAGAGACGCACTTCTTCCGCCGATTAAATGAAATTTCACGGTCGCTGCCTTCAGCCGTACGCCCGCACCGGACAAAGCAAATCAAATGTTTGAATTGAACGCTTTCTCTACGAAGTATTTCAAGATTCTGAACAAACGTTGCAATTTATAGAATATTCTCGCCATTACTAACATTTCTAGTATTTTATTTAATGATCCTGGGGAATTCTGCGGCAAATAAAATCATCCTATTACATTAATTCGACAGTAGGAATGCTAAGTTTTAAGTGCAGATAGAGTTTGCGTCTTGTTACTAGAACTTCAAGAAGGCGTAACGATTTATAACGATATATAAGCGTAACGATTTATATAACAACGGAAGATTGATACACTAGATTTGTAATTTTGAAGGTGGAAGTTAATGAATTGGTTTTAATTTCTTACTAGGCTAGTAAGGCAAAGCCAGGTGAAAGGCAAGCGTTGAAAAGGACGGTCACAAACTCATACAATAGACAGACCACAGCAACCACGGCCACACTATAAGAAGTAACTACATCAAAAATTATTAGAAATAAATAATTGTTTTTGGTAAATCATCTTTGGACGAGCAATTTTGAATACAAGCTGTTATAGCTCCGTCGTCCATAGTCATCAAAACATGCTTAACACCAAAAGGATCCCCGGTGGTTATTATTCATATAAAATCATTATCAATAGTAGGTATAGAGTGGCGTTACTTCCACGCTCAACGCTCAGCACAGGCATAAATCTCAAAATTTGTTCAGTTTATTTGTGAACTGGATAACGCTTCAATGGCTTAACGATCGAAATAAAATTTTATTCCCAAACAGATTACGATTCGCTACCATTCAAAATAAAAATTTGACTAAAATAAATTTCAACACAATAGAATCGTCATGTTTCCAAGTTTTAGAAATTTACTAAACATTAACGAAAAAGAAACTGACTCTCACCCGAGACGACAATAAAAAATATACAACATTATGTAACTCCCATTAAGGAGCCGAATCTAATACATATAATTTTGTTAATATGTTGATTCGTCTAACAGTTTGAACTATAAACATGCTAAAGATATAAATACACGTACATAAATATATTTCAAAAATGTTACCCTTCTGATGCAGTTGGATAAAAATAGTATCTAAGATTAAGAGATTATTCTAAAACATTTTCTTCAAGAAGCCATAATCCTGGTACTGGACGAACGCCGTATATCATCAGTATTTGACATGTATACGATTTTCCTCAAATCCCAAAAGAAAGCATTGGACCTGATCTCCTCTTGGCACTAATCGAGCAATTTCTCCCACGTTATTAAGGCAAAATGGGAATGTTCGCAGGCCGTTGCGTTCTCACAACGAGTTTCTTATAGACGGTATTGCATTTTTAAACAAATTTTTCGACCCGTCGACCCGAGAACCCACTTTATGTTATAGGATTAGAACGTTATTACACCATTAAACCTTCCATGAATAATTCCCACCTTCATAGTTTTCAATATGATAGGTACCTAATTTAAACAGTTTTGATATATCTTTTTGTAGACCACAATGTTAATTGTAAGATGGTATCATAAATCATACCAATTTTACATAGATTTAAGACCTAGCTAGATTTCCAAAATTTCGTTCATTCACGGAAAAAACAAAATTGAACATTACATTTAAAAAACATTTTAAACGATTACAAAACTCCAAATACACAGCCAAAGTTATATAAAGGACGGCCTATCATAGATCATATTTCGTTTCAACTGGGGATATCCTAACCTTGAGACAAGGCTTTATGATGGATACATAAATATAACAACTAATAGTCCTACAGCCAAGATGATCGAATTGTGAATCGAATCGAATTTAATACGAACTCAGTCCAATTGGTACTTGAAATCGAAGAAAACGCACGAGCGAGCAGTGCCTCACATGGGAACAAACTTCGATGGAGAATTAGATGTTCCACACACGTATAAGAATGAATGTTTAGTTTACTTTGAGTTAAAAAAAAGTCACTACTTTTTTGAAAATATCATTATTGAAAATGTAATAAATTTAATAAAAGAACTAAATTACTTTACAAGAGTGAATTAATACTATAATTCCCCTAATATCTATAGAAATTACATATTTTGTAGAGTAATTTTACAGCTATCAATCACGTACCTAGCTAAGTAAACGTATACAAACCCAATAGCCTGCTATTAGCAAGGGATCATAAGTTTGTTTAGTCTATTAAATTCAGGCAACCCTAGTAACAGCGTTAAACAGAGATTCAAGATTTTACAATCCATAATAAAACTTTACAGATGGCAACACTGATAACAGCCACAATAAAACAAGATACCGTCTTTTAAATTAAATCGGTGCCAAAACTTGGTAGCGTAAGTGATAATTTAAAAACAGAATGAGATACGAAGATATTTCCCCGGAGTGGAGTTAATGTTCCGGTGGTGGCGTTAGCCCATTGGACCGGATCTCCGGGAATTAAGGCAGGAAAAAAGTCAATAAATCTAAGGAGCCGAGGCGCTACATAAAGTGGAAAGTCTCGCGTGCTCTTACAATACTGTCACACTACCACCCTTCCATGTTAATAGCGAGATAATCTTTAGATGCATCTATCTTTCTTCTAATTAACTTTTTTGCTTACGAAATAATTTTATTCTTATACAGACATTTGTTTAGTCTTTTTTATTTAACATTAAATTACATTTTAACTTCTTACATCTTTAATTAATGCCAATGTGCGCTGCAAGATTTTTTAACACTGTCCTGCACATCAGAGTGGTACTTGATATTCAGTTCAGTGTCAAACGATAAAAAGGCAGTGACGCTTCCTTTGCTTTTTTTCACGACTTGATTATACATTCGACCTATTCTAAAATTCAATTTAGATGTGCAAAGCGCTGCATACCTTAAAAGGTTAGGTATTTGTGGAAACAGGTAATCCTTTGTCCCAATTGTAGATTGACTATATGTAATTGAATTTTATAGTGGCACTTCCGAGTAATGTGAGCTGCTGAATGTTACACTTTAATCAAAGACAGCAAGCAATATACTTAGTGCCGGGAAACACGTAACAGGAGACTTGCTTGTATGCTATGTTAGTATGTACTAAGTTTGTATGAACTGTAATTACAGCATTAAAAACTGGCTTTAGTAAATAAATGTTCTTTGAAAGGTAAAAATGGACCTCTCCAAACAATTGAGATATGCAGCGAATACCTAATCCACCACGCTAAGTATACCAAACTCTTATTTAATGATATCTACTTATATAATGATAATAACAAGGGATTATGAAGCACAGTAGCTTTTAAGAGCTTTCACCTTCTAAATATGGTCAGTGATGTACGATATCAAACGAATTTGCTTAAAATTTTAAATTCAAATTTAAATCGGGGCAACTATCCCGAGATAAAACCTTTTTTCCTTTCTTTGAGAATAATATTTGCTTTAAAGAGTTTGAGATTTTTTAAACGAGTTTACCCGGAGAAGTGCAGGATTACAAACACATAACATGTTATTTAAAAAAAGAATTAACTATTTTTAGGGTTGGTAATACTTGTAAAGTAACCATAAGATAATAAATGAGAACTGGCATATTCGGACCGTAGAATGCTCACTTTTTTTTATAATAAATACATAATCCAGTATTTGTTTTAATAACCCAACTAACAACCAATTCCCAGTCCGGTTATAAAAGTCCCAAATAAAGTTATCAGTACTTTATCAGTGAATTCATTTCGAAGTCTGAAGTTAGGGAAGTTATAAAAAGCCATTTCTTAATTACTATCTCACAGTTGCCGCTGTGGTCAGTAACGGGCGAGGCGTACGTATCCCCGGCCAACCTCACCTACAGATTTATCATCTTTTATTATATTGCAAGTGCACCAAGTTAAATGTTGAAATATAGAGGCTCAGCGCGCATGCGCGGTCCCGGCGAGCCCTTGAAGCACTCATTAACGAGCAGTCTTTATCCTTCTACCGCGCTGGAATAAGTGTTTCCGTTCAGTTCTCGCGCAACTAACTTGATAGAGATATCGAGTGTTTTTCATCGGTCTAGATAACGTTATTACATTTGAATTAACCTCCAACTGAGAGGTGAAATTGCTGCTTCAAATTTTTTCATTTTCGTATCATCAACTTTTGAATATTTCTTCATGATACGGTATGTATATTGTATATATCTTTTAAAAGAGGGTTCAACCAATTAGTATACCATTTCTATACAGGAGTCTTTTATTATAACGGGAGGCCTAGAAGAGCATACTTCTTGTACCACGTTACTTCAGAGCAAATTGGTAGAGGGATCTGACGCCAACGAGGTTTTTATTCCCTCCGCCGATCTCCAACAAGGTTTTATATCTATCATGTAATGATTACATTCCAGATCGACGGTATTGTTTGGAAAATTGTGTTCGTAGGTTTTTAACAGTTCTGGGAATTCTCGTAAAGGCCGAGAGCACAGAATACGTAATTATGTTTGCGCTACAAAATACAATTTATATTTGAACTTATTCATAGCTCCAGGTCCCGGAAAATTATGTTTAATTGGTATTGAAATAATTACTAAACATATCTGGTATATTTTTTCATCCAATAATAGATTCAAGTTGTTTGAGAACCAGAGTATACCTACTTAGTTATAATAGAGCGAATCAGGTCTTAGAGGTAGCAATGCAGATGCCACCAACTTCGAGTGGGTCACATACAAACGATTATTACTTAATTAGCATACAACTAAAAGTCGTAACTTCTACAGTCCCTTTACTAATGAGTTCAAAACTACTATTATTCTCATTAACACTTATCATTAACAAGACCTGCTTACCGGCTTACAGTTTCTCCTAGAGATGATAGTTCATGTTTGTCACAAATGTCTACGAGTGGTGGAAATGTTCGCACTGCACGCTGGATTCCTATTCTCATTACATAAAAACCAAAGTATAAGATACGTAAGAAGATAGTAGAAAGAAATAATAATTAAAAGACAAATAAATAAAAGCAATCGCACATTGAATTCAATTATTAACGTTTACAACGTATTACATGGCAACATAATGAGCATTTATCTGAACACAGCTTACAGTAAGATATATCTACAATACCTACACCCAATTTGGAGCTGGTTAGCTAGGAGCGACGTAACCGCGAATGAACAACTTGAACTAGGCGGAATATGTAGGAGTACGTCATAATTAACGGCTCTACCTCATGAACTAACAAGTTAAATAAAACCGTGTAACTTGTTATTAATTATAATCAACTACTACTTGTGAATACCACCGAGTATTTCAAAATCTTGGAGTTCATTATAATTCGTCACGATACTTATGATGTATTTTAATGAGTGCAAATTAAATGGCTTCATTTAAGTCTGCTAAAAATATCATAAGTAAACTTCTCGCAGCAATGCCCACGGCTCTTCGTTAACATCGAGGTTAATCTTCAAAGTCTAAGATTTTTTCTTTGATTGTACTGATTTAATTCAATGTTTTCCTAATAAGATTACTTCTTGGTAACGTTTAAATCCGGTAGCCTATACCTGTTGTATAATTTTTGATGTAATTGAAACTTCTATTTTTTAAATGCGAATGATAAATAAATAAATGCTTTGCGATTGTCATGCAATTAAATAATTTTTATTGAACTGAAGATTCGTCTTTTTGAGTAGCCAGTACAAGCCGTAGGTGCAAATAAATACACTTTAGTAAAAAGACTATCCGCATTTCTATTCATTAAGTATATAGGCACGCCACTCACACAAGCACACACGAACACACACATGAGATGAAAGGTTGATTAGACGTTGATATTTATATCTACTGGCCAAGGATTTGAAATGTAGCTTAATTTTATGAGTTATGATCCAATTTAGAAAAACCGAAACCGAATACCATTGTATTAAGATACAGAAATTGTGTTTTGGGGAAAGAATGTCACACATCTACGAGTGTAGGATACGCGCGGAAAGATCGGTGTGAGTTCGCTAACAATGTTTAGAGCCGTATAGTTTTACTTTTATGGCGAAGGCGTAAATGTCTGCGTAACGAACCTCCAGCAAAAACACCTAGAAAGAGACATTCTATAAAAACGAAGTATTAATAGTACTATTGTACGTAGCCAAAAACCTCTTGTCAAGCTGTAACTAGGTCAAAACGTCAAGTCATTGGTCAAATTAAACGATATTATTATAATTTATTACTATATCTTTTTCTATATTCTGTATGTCCGTTTGTTGGTGTATCATTTACATAAATGCGACTAAATGCTTTGCGGCGGTAAAAAAGCAAAAGTTAGTATAGGGACTTCAGAACTACTAGACCAATTTAAATGAAGCTTAGCATATTTAATGTTTACAATTGGGGTTTGTTTTAGGACATTTTTCATCCTGGAACACGGCTGTTTTCCCGCAATATAATAAAAAAATAATAATAAGGGGACTCTAGATCAATTTATATGGAACACCGTATTATTTATGCTTACAAGGCTGGGATAAATCGAGGATACTTTTTATCCTGGGGAACAGATTTATTCTCGCAGGATGGTAGTTTAAACTTAATATTATGAAGACTTAGAAAGCACTAGATTTAAATAAAACTTGGACGTGCCTAGGAATCTTTTAAGCCCAAGAAATGTGAAATAGCTGAGGGAAAACAGGAAGATAGGTGGGCCACTTCTTTATTACATTCGTTACTGGATTTACTCCACAGTTTCATTAATCCAAACACTTTTTAAGACATCTGATTGTGTAATTAATTTGTCAAATGAAATAATAATACCGGATCAAGTACACCAGATCATTATTACACATTCATGCGAACGCTTGCTTTCAATCCAAATATACCCATTTAGTAGTAAGTTATTTAGTAAGTAGATAATCAACCAAACATCTTAAATTTTAAGCTGTTAATTCGTTAGATAGTCAAAAATAATATTAAGCGAAAGTTGTTTGTTCAGCGAAATTTCTTTACGAATTATGTATAAAAATCATGTAATCAAGATCTTGCTAAAAAATTATAATGTTGTACTTATAGGGACCTGCTCTACTACTCTTTACTCTACTTTTGTGTATGTATACACGGGACGGATGGGCTAGGAGCTACTTATAGGCGATGTAGTGTCGTACCTACTCATAGTCATACAATGTGATCTCGTTCACATTACGAGTACGCTCCAATTCAGTGCAGTTCATATCCAACCATTATTCATGGTACCATAGTTTCTTATCACCGTTAATTACGACAGTACTAAAGCACTAACGATTAGTACCTGTTCTGTTCTATTGTGTATTTCTATGGAACCACAATATCGCCTATAATAACGCGATTGTGCATATTTGAAAATGCATCTTTCTTAGCTACTTTTCATAGTACCAAGTTCCCGAAATTTATAGCTGTAGGTTAGTGTAGATCGGATATTATAATGTAATAAACAAAGTGGTAGCTTCCAGATCAGATAAAATGCATTATTATAAATTATTTTCGTACAGGTAATAAACTGTTTGTAAAATATTTTTGTTTCAGACACAATGTCGTCGACTAAACTGCCATCGCTCGTAGTCAAATGACAATAACTAGAATACAGGTAAGGACTGGACTACTTATTTTTGATACCTATTCATGATTCCATAACTAAATCATACTGAAAGCTGGAACCACACCACGATAAGGCTGAAGGCCGGCATTGAGCGGAGGGAAGAGTAAGAGGCGTACACAAATGTATCTAGAAATTCATTAATTTTCGCTTCACTGGAAACGTGGACACAGTAATAGCAGAAACACAAAATGAACTCACTATTTTGGGGCACAGATATGAAGTGTATCAAATAGTTTAAGGCGCGAGAAAGGCGAAGAAGGAAGGAATGGGACAAAATACCTTAAGTCCCTTTAATTTAATACACTGCCTAGCGGCAGTCTGCCCAAACAATTTTGGGCTGATTTACTTGCTTGTATGTATTACTATGTATATTTATCTGACAATTGGGCGTCAGAATCAGTAAGCGTAAGTCGTACCTAATAGTTTTCATTTTTAAATTGAAGAAACTGATATATGGTTAAAATCTGACCATAACTTGTTATGTTAAACTACATATATACTTTAGTATCACTCGGTCCATATCTGAACTGTCAACTGTAATATTTTTAAATAAATGTATTTCAAACACTTGTTGTCTATGTCATGGACGAAGTCATTCATATGACATTATTTATAATGCCCGGGTCAATTGAGAAAATATATATTTCAGCCATATTAGTATTATCCTAAATTTATTAGGCGAAATA
>DWOX01000334.1:0-10862 GCA_018251315.1 Nastra julia | reverse complement strand
AAAGTTTATAAACAAGACCACTATTTATATTTTAAACAAAAAAAATAACAACAATAATAATATAAGGTAAAAAAGGATCGCTCTCAGCATTTGGTCGTGGGCAAACCACGGCCGCTGATATTCAGAGAGTCCCCACGGGTCATACAGTGGTGGTCATAAGTGGATGTTTCTGGGCTTCATCCTTATTTCACGCTTAGAGAATAATTTCCAAAGCTTCGTATTTATTGTTACTCTTCATCTTACAGTTTTTCTGTCAGTCAGTCAATAAACTCAACTACAACATCTAGTCAAAACTCACAAGTCATATTCTAAAACCTTTACAAATGCATTTAATAACTACATGAAATCATTAACACTCTTCCCTTACATTCAACAGTTGTAAGTGCACTGAATAAATTCAAAATGGAGGATGCCACTAAGAATGCTAGGAGCACGGGTCTCGGCGGCGTTTATAAATATTCATATTCCAGTACTGCCTAACACCCAAGTGGAATTAACATAATATTATGATAAGGCAAAAAGTCCGTCTGGCATTTATTTAAACGATACTACTGCGTTGCAACTTATTACAAACACCACTACGATTTTCACCAATGCAATGTAATCTTTACGTAACTTATTAAAATGCAAAGTTATGCATATAGGTAGGAGCGAGTTAATATGCACTCGGCTCTATTTTACATAACTTGCCGAAAAAGATAAAGATCTCGCTTTTAATACGCATGTGCTAAGTGTAAGTAATACAGTTATTTAAACATAAAAGTTTGGGACCTAATTGTAACACTTTCATTAAGAGCAGCAAAATTGTGGTAAAAAGTCTTATTTTGCAATTACTGTTAGTTGTTTTTAAACGTTATTAAATTAAAATATTTATTGCAGCGATTCATAATGTCCGCCGAAAGCGGCGAAATCTGAAATTACTGTTTATCATATACTTTGTATCATTATAGTCGACCAGTACAGACATGAATTAATTTTTTTGTTCTCGGGCAGTATGTATGTACGTTATAATTGTGTATCCGTGTGTATCTGAGTTTTCGATGACAACCGCGGCACAGAAAATCCTACAGTGGAGCGATGTTTGTGTAGCGTTTATTATTATTCGTTAATACATATTTCTAAGACTTATTATTCTAGCATTATATATTATTTATTAAAAAATAACGTATTAATTTGCTTACAACCATTTTCAACCACAAAAACAATAACCCAATCTACCATCTAACAAAAACTCCCTTTAGAAAATAGAAGCTCGCACAATATTGCTCACTGACGTCAGAACTCAACGCGCAGATGTTTTATCCGATTAAATATAATTAAATCCACACTAATATGATGGCTATGTTAGCTAAAAGCCATATGTTTTATACGATGCACGTGAGTATCGTCTACGACTTTATTTTAAATCTAAAATTAAAGTTGTAATCGATTTTCTTGATTCGGATCTTAAGTTCAAACTATTGAACTTCAACATCAGACCGTGAACCCATACGGTTCATCACGTGAAATAATTATACCTGGAGTTCTTAACTGCATTATAATTAGATGAATGAAGCAACAAAAGCAAAGCATAATCACAGTAAATCAAAAACTCATTGGACCTAGAGTACTGCCCTGAGAAACCCCGCCATAACATATTCATAGTAAGCACATGCAAAATCCTTTAGCATCAACGAAACGGCGTTAGAAATCGCCGGTGTTCCCTCCGGTTCGGCGGCGGTCGTTGAACTGCCATCTGGATTTGAGGGGAGACATTTTGAATGGGCGTTAAGGAGCGCCAGCGTTAGAGCTACATTGATTTAGAGCCGCTGTCGGCTCTTTCGGTCTGCTTGACAAATTGTAATTGGATCGTGGAATTCCAACACCGTGGGCGGAATTACGAATTGGCCTATTTGTTTTTCATATTACAAATATTTTTGTTTGGTTTCCGTGATTACTCGTTACGTAACAAAGGCTCGTACATATTGCGACGACGATGAAACTGATCAACACTTAGATAGTACAAACACGAATTGCCAATAAAGTGGATTTGTGTTGCTTGTTAGGTATTGAAGTTTTGAGAAACTTTGTTGCATAAAATGACGAAATAGTAAGTTTGGTAAACAAAGAAATAAACATCGATATAATGCAAGAAGAAATACTTTCTGAATAAATAGCCTGGTTATTACAAACTATCATAGTTTCTGTTTCGGAATACCTTTGATCGATTTCAGTCACACACTAAAAAGCTTTGGCCTAGCATCTAAAATTAAAGCTATCGTCTTTTTAAGTGGGTTACATGGGTACATGGGTGTAAAAAACGAGTTGTTAAGAAGTGAGAAGATGATTTACGAGCACAAACACACATAGCAACTGTTAACGTAAAACTTTCCGGGGCGATCCATCATCGGCCGAATAATGAAGATTCCACCGAAGTGCTGTCAATAGTAAACATTTTCACATTCCTAAAATAGCCTGCTCTTACCAAACCCGCTCACCGCACTATACGAGTCTGTGCACACGATATAGAATACCTAATAAGCGGATCGGTTTAAGAAATCTCGTGCTTTAACCCGCGCACGGGTCATCGACCCCCGGTACCGGCTAAGCGCGACGCAGGCGCAGGCCTTATTGTTGTCTATAGAATGGTTTTGTCTTGCAAGCATACTGTAGTCATTTCATTTCAGGGTCAAGTTTAAAAATAACCGCGCAACTCGTATGCAGTTCTTGCATCGGTGAAGGATTTCGATTCTAGTGTCCGTCAAGGTTAACTCTTACGTCAACGTTGATTCACAGCTGATAGCTTGGACAATTTACGATAAGTATTCGTAAGACGCATTTCAAAATTTTGATGACGATAACAATAATGCCTCAGGTTAGTATGTCGCTAGTCACGTAACAACGGAAATTTTAATAATGAAGATTTAATTAATAAATTATTTACAACAGAATTATGATAATGCAAAATACGTAAGATTCAATTCATTAAATTTGTGAAATTAAGGAAAATAATCAAATAATTAAAATGTTTATTGAGAAATTAAGAAACCCCATAATTTTGCTACAAGGAATTACAATTAACTTCAAAATCAACAGTGAGTTAACAGCATGAACAAGGTATATTAGTTTTCTATTACATATTTGTAGCTGATGAACCGTTACGATTGCATCAGTATCGGCAACAACTCTTTCATCATCACATACAAAACATTTATAATTACTTCGTTCAAACAAAACACACATAAAGTGAACGATCTTATGCCGTTTATTTATTTGTATATTTAACCAATTACTATTCGAATACGAGTTTATTTACAAATCGTGGGAAAGCATACAAATTATGTCCTTGTATAGATTAATAACTTTGCTTCTCCGTAGTAGGGCCTGCAATGTACATTCAAGATAAGATTTCGTTATCACACTTACAAATAAGCGTTGTATCTTCTATTATCAATAAAGTCAACAATTCTTAGTTGAATTCCCAGTCGATATAAGCGATTGTTTTATATCAAATGCCTGTGTTAGATCCATTATCTAATAAATTGTAGTTAATCTCTTCGCGACATAAGATACTGAATAGGTCTTTTAACAAAAACCAGATGCTATTGTTAGTCGCATGCACTGCCGTCGCGAATTCACTTGCTTCTTGTGCACCTGCTGAGCTACCATTGTCTGGTTGCGTTCGAGCATCCCATACCATCAATCGGAGGCATCGATCTGCTTGCGAATATCGAGCGTGTTACATTGTATCGTATAGAAAGCGTGGGCGATTCGATCGGCAATTAATGACAACATCGGAGATGTGCTTCTTGCTTCTTACCATTGTTCTATTGCCAGCTTTAATTAGTGGCGAAAGTCTAACGAGAGTGGCGCGTGAAAGTTTTCTGCACACGTCTTGTCCCACGTGCATCGTAACTTTTATGGTGTTACGAGTTTGTGCCACGGCTCGGTTACCAACAATCATGTGATTACGTCTCAAGGACGGACGAATGGACGTTCATTCTTAAAAATCTTAACGACTGTTTGTAAAAGTGGTTTTAAGTGCTTGTCGACTGAATAAGACTCCGAAAAGAGATACAAATAATGAACTATATTCTTTACGTTCGCAATATGGATCTATTACAAGAAGAGTAATAAAATTATATTTCACAGAACTGATCTGTCTAAATGGGATAATTATATATCTCTGGATAAATGTCTGTTACAAAACTAAGATTCCGTTATAAACAGCTGTTGAAGAAAGTGACAAATAGTTTTAATCATGGAAGCCTAGTTATGATCAAAAATTTAAAAGGAATGTGACAAAGCATTTAATCTCTGTCTGATAAAATGATTTTGAACTTGATTAATAACAGAGATTAAAGCAAAGACAATCAACGAATATAAAAAGTTAAAACGTTCAGAAGATTGATTTTCTGTAAGAGTTGTGGTTTAGAAAATCAAGTAGGCACTTAATTGAGAATGAGGTCGTCATCAAAGGTTATTGAAACTAAATCATTTATCGCGGCTACGCTGCGGTTTTACGGCTCGTTGTTACATGCGATTACTGACAGTTTTATACGCAAGTTCTTTTCACCCTAGATTTCTGTTGCTATAACTATAAGAAAACCGAATCCTAGATATTTCATCCCATAAATCATAATACAATCACCCATATTTTATTCAAATAAAGAGATCATCACAAGTATATAAATCCTAATCATACAATTAATCGAATTTAACATAGTATATTTGCTTTCGAAGTCAAACTCGGCCGTGATCTAAATCAAAGCTTTTTTCATTTAGCCTACTTCTTCGAATTTTATTAGTGGTCGAGAGTATCCCAAATCATTAGAACTAACCATCTCTATCATTTTACCATTTAACTCACCATTTAAATCTATGAGCTAATCTCTATGTACCTCACGAATTGTTTCAACATATTGGGTATAGGGGTTTTTCGTCTCCTTATGGTTCTCTATGAGACTCATGTCTACAATGGCGAGGCTCTCACCACGCACGGTCCCCGTGAACCGGTTAAAGTAGTGGTTTTGTTTACGCATTGTTGTGTTCGGGTTTCGAGCACGCTTGAAAGTGCAATTACCGACACAAGTGGCTTTAAAGGGTGGTGCGGTAAAAATAGGGGTATCACAATAGAAAAAAAAACAAGTTTTCGTAAAAACTAACAAAAGATGCTCAATTTCTTACCAAGTGAGAACTGGTGAGACTACACGACTCAAAAATTTAAAATGCAATAACAATTTTATTTCGTTATAGCGTATGAGTGTTTGTTACTAAATTCCTCGAAACCGCTGGAATGATTTGAAAAAAATGTATATTTTAAGCTAGGACTAACTATGGTTTAGGTCTAATTTTATAAGATTCCATTGACCCGTAAAGAATCCAAGTTAGAGAATCCAATAAGAATGGTCAAAAATATTTAATATCACAAAATATCCTCCATCATCCCGTCAGTAAATCATTCAATCGAATCTGTATCGACGGTTTATAGTTTCATCCTATTATCGTCGATGTGAAACAGATATCATATTGTATCCGATTACTCTTAAGCTCGGATACACCGCAAAGCACAGTAGCCACACAACCGACGATTATCATGATGATATCGTTGTTTCAAATAATAAATGTGTTAAGTTTGTAATGGACTTACTTGGAATAGGATTCTGGACTGCAATTGTAAACTTGGAATCATTTTGATATTTGTGGCAACTTTAGATTTCAGGATAACATTTTGTATTTTATTCTATGATATCTATTCCTAAGAAAAATGCGAATAGATCACTTCTGTAATCAAATATGCCAAAGTCTCAAACGAAACAAATTATAATAATTACACTATACGAGTATAGAGATATTCCACAAACAGAAAGACCAATGCTGTGAAATAATTATAGCACATGTCGGAATACTTTGACCGCACGTGGCAACAGGACTAACGATTTTTAAAGAAAGGAAAGAAATAATAAGCGTTATATAAACCATGAAAATCAAAGTACGTCATATATTACACTTTTAATATAAGATGAAGGAGACACCAGGTGTGACGTTGGCGGTAGTAGATACAAGGAAAAAAATGATATAATTATGAGACTCCATTGTGCAAATTTTCACACGGTAGACGTTATTTTCAGGTTTTCAACCGCTGCAATTAGTCTAGAAGATGCTATAACGAACTCATAAGGAAATTAATGTTGATTATAATTAAGATTTGAATAATAATGCAAAAACTTAGACAATCGCAGTCAATTACTTTATTACTAACGTAAGATATTTTAATACTGGAAAACTTATTATCAACTACAGCTATACCACAGAATAGAGAATAGAATACACGATCAACATATAACAAATGTTTTTAAACTGAGACAACATATAAGAGGGACAAGGCAAACCAACTGTGAAAACAACGTAACACGAGGATGGCAGGGGAGATGCGGTTTCAAGAGTACGCTAGATTGATTAGAAGAAACATCAAGAGAATCGCATTCAATGAATCTTTTAAAATGAGAAACTGAATGGAAGTAAATGTTATAGATATTCGATATATCGCCAAACTTAGTGGTTTACCCATATTTCTTGTGGAACATCAATGGTATTTTGAAGTAGCTAGATTGTTAATATAATTATGCGGGTATAGAATAGGTAGTACCAAACAAAACCATTCCTTTACTCCCCTAGGAATAGTGAATAATGTACCAGTATAAAAATACACTTATTAACGGCTAGAACAAAATGTGTCGACAATTAAAGAAACTTCAATTTATACATATGTACGCTACAACTGCCAATTATCAATTTTAAAATAATATTAATTAGGCATGAACATACGCGCTACAATAAAAATGTAAGAAAAAGCCATGTATCAGAATTTACTAGAACTATTATAAGAACACCTGTTTAGCCACACTTAAAATGTATGACAATTAAGAGTGGTACAATACATGTAATGTGACAATATTGAGACGTAATTAACCATGCGGTTTGAGCCACTGGAGAATCATGAGATTGATTGAATTAAAGCAAAGGCTTCCTCGAGTTCAGTCAACGCAATGTATGTGCAGCGCACACATTCAATTTAGGTAATTTAACGCGCACCGGCTACTTAGCTGACCGAACTTAACTAATTATGTATGGAGCCAGAGTAATTTAGGTGACAAATATTTCTGCCGTGAACTATACGAAAACTAGAATTTCGATTAACAAAAGGATAACAGATGTCCAGGAACTTGTAATGAAAACTTAAGTGCTCACATAAATGTTAAAAGTCCAAAGGTACAGGTCGAAATATTGAATGTATGTTTCGATTTAAGTGGTTATAAAACTGAGTATGCTGTTAAGCTAAGCGTTTCAGACGGTAACAAATATACGCAATATCGTAACGATATTCACGTAATAAGTGCGTAAGTGCACTGTTAAATAGTTTCCATCGCACTGCCTGAATACTAATTAACAAGGAGATAAGAAATCATCGACATAAACTAGCAGAAGCGGTGCTTTGAAGAAGTTTCCGCATTTCAACTGTTAAGGAAAAACTAGGAAAAAATATTTTAAATGGCTCCAGTTAAGAATCGACACGATGTTATACGAATAACATGCACTTTCACTCGTTTCGAGATTTCCATCATTGCACTGACAACTTTCCAATACAGATGCGCAAAAGCGTGGATGACCATTCTTCGAGCGTTGCACTGAATTTGCGACGTCATGCGCAATCATGTTTCTTATCGGGAAAGTTTTTAACACACATCGAATACATTATTTTACGAGTGGATGGGCCTATTGTCGATGGAAAAATCGTTTCATCGTTCTGTAACGTGCAAAATATCTTTAGGTATGATCGAAATATAATAGGGTTCGCGATCTGCTTTTAATTAAGCAATTAGCGTTATGATATTGGAAAGCTGCGACAACATTGACATCATCACGTGTACTAGTGTAACGAACTCATTGCGAGCGAGACCATTCTTTATCAGCGCGCGACAACTAATTAGTAGCGATGTTGAATTGCTGATACAAGATGAAGATATACGTGTAACGATTGCAGTTCTTTCTGAAGCACTTTGCCGGACTCGTTTTAATGATCTAGTAGATATCCTTTTAAATGATCTGGAATCTATACGATCTAGTCATTGACGGTGATGGTACGAAACACGACATTCTACACAACAACCGGTAAACAAGAGGACAGGTGTTCAGGATACAAATCTCGAATAAAGAATCTACGATGCCAACCGTTGCCAATAAGGAAATTAACGGAAATTTACGTGCGTGACGAGATTTATAAATTGCAAAATAACACAATAAGGTGCATTGGAATAATGGAGATGGCTTACAACATTTTCTTAGAATTACTCACGGAACAGTTAAATGAGAGTTCTCGTTATGCAATTGTAAATTGTTGTTTAGTTTACTTTCAAATGAGATATGCTACATTTAGCAGATTATCTATTTATTTATATTAAACAACTGCCACTTTGTTTGTTTTTTGATTCAGAAAAACCATTATAAATGTAGTGTTCTGTGTTGGCAGATACGTAATTTTACACGATCAGATCTTTTGCATATTATTCTTGTATTACAATAGTTTTGGTTTTACAATTTACTTGAGCAGTGGGTATAGATGGGATAGAGAATTCTTTGCTCTCATTTTTTGACTATGAAGTTTTGACATTGGCATGAGTATAATTAAGATCTTAAGAACTTAGGAGCGATAATCCCTTATCATCAGGGTACTCTTCTGAACGACCTTCCCTTTTAAAGATCTTATCTAAGTAATGTGTATTATTCTACAAAGAGACAGATTAGTAACACATTACTCTCTTGCAATTAGATAATACTATGCCTGCAAATGTAACTAGTAGCTGTACTATTTAGATAATAATTAGTAACATTTATGTCATTGCTAACGTTGATAAATTGAACGACAGAATTATGCGCCGCTGAGACAATGAATAATTTAAATTGTAATTACAAAGCTTGTTTTAGATGAGCTTGCACAATTAACTTTAGTACCTTCAGGTATTTAA
This sequence comes from Nastra julia, assembly GCA_018251315.1. Lineage (NCBI taxonomy): Eukaryota > Metazoa > Arthropoda > Insecta > Lepidoptera > Hesperiidae > Nastra > Nastra julia. The sequence continues at coordinate 1,857 of DWOX01000334.1, read as the reverse complement.
TACTGTTCAGTAGATTACGCCACTAAGATCTAACCGGTATAATACCCTACGTTCACCCTGCACTCTTAGCTCCCAATAGGATTCCTTTTGTCTTGGTTGTCATAGGCAACATATAAAGAAAAGGCCAAAATTAAAAACTCATCCTGCACACCGCCGCATCGGGAATTAATCACATGACCCTTTGAAAGACAAGACTGGTATGATAACCAGGTCCCATACGGTATTTATGATGTTACATGCAGAGAAACAAAATTATTTTGAACATGCACAACAATAACTTTTCTATCTATAACCAGTGTTCATGGCACCACGACACTGACCTAATACCTGCTAATAAATAGGTGTGAGTGCGAAGCATTCTTCACTTTTTAACGATATTTTAGTGAATCCGGTGTCGGCTGTACTCACTCGTAACGATCTGGTTGAGTAATGTTGACTCGTTCAAGTTTTAACTCGAGATAAAATCTTGCCTGGATCAAGGGCCGAATAACCTTTACGCCATAAAAGGACGGTGACAGTAAACTCAGCCGATGAAAATGTTGACCCAGATTTGATGACTTTTATAAAAAGTCATGAGTCAGCAATCACAAACGTATCTAGTAAACATTCGATTTAATCTGAAGTGACTGATGCAATGAGTTGAAAATAAGTACCATTACTGATTATTCTGTTACTGTTCCTTAATCCATAGTAATTAAGTCTAAAATATTGAAAATTGATAACAGAAGAAGAAATGAAGAAATCAGGAAACAATTGGTTGAGGCTACTAACGAATGATTCCTGTAAGAGTGTCAATCAAGTCGAACCATAGTGCAACATATTATAGACATACAAATAATTATGCACACACGCACTTTCCCCAACCCCGTCGCAATTAAACGCATGTCCCATGCATGCGTGATCGGTATAATTGTTGGGGAACACGTAAACATGCAGTGCGAAGTACAAAGTGATAAATGCCACAATCTTATCGAGCAATCATTCCTTGCTATCTAGACCAAAACTTCTTATGGAATTATTTGTGTATTCTGAAAATGTTTTTGGCATTTTCGCACTAATTGCGCATTAAGCGTTACTGCATCGTCCATCTAGATTTTGATGATATTCCTTTGGAGGGTTTTAATTTCTTAAGGGGGGATTAGATCACTGGTAAAGAGGCGAGAGGTAAAAATACTAAATATAATTCAGAACTTTGAGAAACGATAATTTTCAAAACTCCAAAAATTCCTCCTTGACTTCTCTTTGAAATAGGGCTGCTAGTTTGTCGACTCACAGAAAATTGTATGCCTCAAATGCGATTTCAGAAGTGGGATTGTCATGTATCACAACAAAAATTTCTTTTTAGTTAACATGTTACCAGAAACTTCGAAAAGTCATTCATTAAGACGTTAAAAAGCTATGACCCAAAGCACTTACACAAAGTGCCTACTTAAAGAGACATTCAATTTTTACCGAACATTTCACTTGATTACACAATTACTTACCAATATAAGTCGTAAATAATAAATAAGTACCAAACTTATAAAGGAATATTAAGTAGATAAGAGTGCTCCAAGTTTTACGACATAAACCGGTAAAACTGTATTAGGGTATATGAAAGTCATAATGTCATTCTAAAAATATACCGCTCCGACAATAATAACTTTTAGTTTGTATGAAGTGGTATAGCCGTATTATCTTTACGTGAAGTCATCTGAACCGCTTACACCCTCTTTCTTGAGTCTGCTGTCAAACGAGTCATCCTATTCTGGCCGAGGTTGATTACTACATTTTACTTTCCGCCAATTTACTCCATGGTTGACGATGCATTGGTGATGTCTTTGATGGCATTGACAAAGTGATAGTCCTTTGCTCATT
>DWOX01000333.1:0-10864 GCA_018251315.1 Nastra julia | reverse complement strand
ATTATAATTTTGGCAATTTACTACAAGTTTTATAGGTAATATCAAGCACATTATTACCTATATACATTCATACAATATTCGTTAAGGACGAAACTCCAATCTACTTCCTTATCTCAAATTATTATGCAGATAAGCATACTACACATATTTTTGTCACAATAAATTCTGAAATTATACTTACAATTCACATATTGTCTGAAATAATCACTACATCAACAACTTGCTACCAGACACCATTTTAAAATATCATTAGTAAGGTGTACTTCAAATTATTTTAACCTAAACGTATTTCAAAGCTACCACTTTTAAAGCTACTATGGTTAATGGTTATGGTTTGGTATTTAAAAAAAGCTCTCTGTTGCCTACATCTGGGTAAGTTACACCCACAGACCAATACAGACGCAACTTTAAGAACAAAATTGTGAGGTCAGTTTTTTCTGCTTTTTTTCGCGCCATAACGCCATTATGCCACAGAGCACGGTCTTGTAGATTATACTATGGCGAAAAATTATACCATTTGTTAGAACTTTGTTTTTTTTTGTCGTCTTCTGTCTGTTATTGCAATTGTGAACAAGGCATAGACGACAAAAAAAAACAAATCTTCTGAAATGAAGAAATTTGAAACATCTATGTTTGAAGTGAAAAAGACATCAAGCATGAAGATCCAAACATTAAAAACACTCAAGCGCCACATAAAGATTGGTATTGAAGAAGATACAAGCTATGCTTTTTCTAACTTTTTGAAACGTGGCCGGGATGAAAGTAGCAGTGGAGAGCACAGCCGTCTTACTAAAGGAGCAAAGTTGAATGATGCTGCATCTATATTGTTCCAAACGTTGACTCTATGGTTCTATGGTTGGCTCTATGGTCTCCAAAGGTTTGGAGAATCTCCTTTGGTCTGAAATTACACCTATATTAGGCATGACGCCTATTATCAAATTAAAGTTATGTAAATAAGAGATAATAGCATAAGAATATTTTTTTGAAATTGATAAAATCATACTTGGGCCTACAAAATATAAAACTTTGGTAATAAATATTAACGATATACCCAAATAATATCCTACAACTCGCCCTCTTCTAAAAAACGAACATCTTATTGGCTTGCATTTGCATGAATATAAAACGCCTACGTATCTAATACCTACTATATTAGTATATTTGGCTTGATAATAATGTATTTCTTATACATAAATCTAGTTTTAGGTACAAATCGTACATAAGGGAATAACTATAATTGAAGACCATTTCAATTACTGTAGACTTTCCCTCTCTTGACAAGTAGATATTAGATCATCTTAAAAATAGTTTCTCCACAATTTAATCTGTCCTATATCACAATAACAGGACAGCATTAGTTACTTCCGTTGTCTTTTTTTATTTACACAAACTTATACATCTACTACATACCATGGGAGTTAACATTATAGGTACCTACTGGAACTTTATATTTTATTATTTCACCTCTGGAGTGACTCCTCACATAACTTCTCAATATATTACTGGACAACATTTTACCATCACTAAACTTACTATACTAACGCCTCTTCGTAAACATGACAGAAACAAAATGCAATGCAAAAATTGTCTTCAATTAAAAATAATATTAACATTATAAAAATATCTTTGGTCTTTCTATGCTAGTGATAAATTATGACACTAAAACTAGGTTATGGATTACACTGTCACAGACATCGTGAATTGTTTCTTAAAAACCAAAACATCACAAGTTTCAATTTGACAAAAATATTTGGTATCACTAATGGCTCACCTGTAGGGTTGGCAAATAAGTAATTACAGTTCTTTAAATTCAGCAATCATTTAGTCGCCAACCCTGTAAATCACATAGCTACAATATAAAATGACAAATATACAATTTTTGGCTATCATATTTTATACACAATACATTTTTCTCAGACTTACACAAATCGTTTCTTTAAGCCTCGAAATCTACTTTAATTAATTCTTAGGAACTGCGAATTTAGATGAAACACCTCGTAATCTTTAGATGATGCCTAAAAAATGCATTTGATCTATAGACATTAGGCTAGGTTTTGGCATAAAATATAAATATCAAGGGGCCTACTACAAGAAGAACAAACATCACTGAAATTGTTCAACTAACACCAAAGAGTATTCAAACTCCTATTTCTATCTCTCCCGTGTATATTATTGTGACACACAAAACTATTTACCTTATTTTGATGTGATGAAGAAAAATATTAGTTATTTAATATACATAATAGTAATTAAGACCAATTACAAATATTAGGCGCCTCCTAGTCTTTCAAACACTTTCCTAAAATCAATTTGTGGATTACAACATTATACGTAGGAGGGAACAAAAATTTGAAATATTGAATGTTGTAATATGGCTTCTCCGTTTAAAAGCAGATATATTTCTCGACGTGGGAAGCATAGGGGCCTACGTAACAAATCACCGGTTTACAGAAGAACCAAAAAATACGACATAGGCCCTTATGCTTCTCAGGTATAGATTTATACTTAGATTTACGAAACATTTAACTTAACCTACTCTTTTCGGCACTACTTGGACTGCCGCACAGAATACTACAAGAGTTTTGTCTTGTCTTTCGAGCTCCCTCTATATCATCTGTGCCCGCTGCTACTGACGTCAGTGCAACCGTTTTATCAAAATCAATTGTAGTGTACCCAATGTTGGCTAAGGGGGCGCCGGCAGGAACACTGGTTGTTGGCACTTTCTCTATGCTGTTCTGAGAAATAAGCCTCCCACGAGGCTGTGATGTGTATGAAGTTTGACTGTCATTCTTTGAACTATTATAAGAAAGATTTTCAGGGGAAGAGATGTCTCTATTTCCTTTGGCTCCTTCTTTATTTGAATCAATGTCCAGAACAGCATAGTTCACTTCCAATTCCTCTACTGGAGACATTGACGTAAGAGTATCGGACTCTGAAAACTTGTGATTGTGCTCAGATGAGTTCAACAAGATACTCTTAGTACTCTCTACTTTATCGCTCAGCATCAGATTTGCATAGGTATTAATTTCTGAAGACTTGTTGCTTGACGATAGATTACAATAATCAACCTGTTTTGGGGTAAGAGGTGTAGTGGGGACTGGGTCATATTTATTAACCTCTTGCAAAATAATTTCATTCTGCGCAATATTCACATAAAGTCTTGAACCATCCTGTTGATCAATACTCAATTGTGCATAATGTTCACTGGAACTACTCAGTGCCGGTGATATGGGGTTACTTTCGGCTTTACTTGGATGGTTTTCGTTAATAAACCGGCTTTCAAGAAATCTAGTTTCATCCTCTATATCTCGCATTGTGTTTATAGCGGTCTCTCGTCTCAAGTTATTTCTTAGTATTGCCAAGTCCCTATTAAAATCATTGGTATATTCGTGGCGCACCTCTGCTGTGGTTTCAGACTGATTATTGTTATGTTCTCGTTTAAAGTCCCTCAATTGATAAATATTCGTAACATGGTTACTGTTTGAGCGAGCGTGCGGGTATAAGGGCATGACTTCTAAGATATCTGTGCTGGATGGAGACCTGGGTGATTGGCTAACACTTCGCATAACTGCTGCGTGGGATCCATGTGTGTTATTGTTTAGAGCTGGCCCTATATGATCTGGCTGGCCATTGTCTACCGAAGATCTATGGACAACACTAGCTTGCAAGGTTTGTCTTCCGTGAGGTAACGGAGATAGCCCTGTCGGAGGATATGGGACAGCATCATGAACAACATTTCTTAACTGTATTTGTTGCTGCAAGGTTCGGAACAACAGAGCTGCTCTACGACATTTAAAAGCATAGATGCCTTCTCCTGTATCACATCTACGGCCTGAAAATTAAAGAAAAACAAATTAGTTAAATAAGTAATTACAAGACTAGTCCACCATTCTTGGTTGTTGGTGCATTGTTTTTTGTGTATTACTGGTAATAATGGTGATGGCTATTTTGAAAGCAGTTACTTAAAATTAACAAAACAATTTTAGTCTCAAAACCTGCTTACTCAGTATAAGCTGAAAGATCTTATATTATAACAGTCACTTAAGTTTATTGACAAAAAATACATAGTTTTGAAAAACATTCAATTTTACAGAATTGAAAAAAAAGTTTGGATTATACCTTACACACTGAAAACTGATGAATGAAAAATTACCTGACTCAAAACTAAATATTTCTCCTTCAAATCCATATCTTCGCAAGGAGTGAAGTGGCCAAACGGTTGTATCTCTTCCTTCCCGGTACAGTATGATATCAGTTTCTGTAATTTCCAATTGACCAGAACAAAGATCCGCGCCGTTCTCATCAATGTTAACGACGCGAAATACGTTGGGGTGAAGATCGGACACTTCTTTCTTGCTATGAAAGCACCCCATCGTTGTTTAAGTGAAGAAAAGGGATTTAGTTTCGATTATAAACACATTACTTAGTTACTGTACTGAATAAATCCGATAAGAATATTTGTATTTTTTTGACATTGTTGTAGGTTTTACAAAGATCCACATCCGAAATCATAACATAACATCTCGTAAAAACGGGTAATATTACACTTTCTTATCATTTGTAATTCAAGAGTGCGACATAAATAAACTAAGTAAACATTTATACTAATTTAGTTAGAGCCACGTTAGAGCATAGATGTAAAGATTAGGGATTAGAATAAGATTTCAACAGTAAACAAAATAAAAAAGAGCACGGCAATTTCGGCAGTGTCCAGAGACTAAGGAGCACCACAGGTAGACACTCAAGTCAAGATCATAGAATATATAAAGTACCAGTATATAAAGTACCATCACAGGATATCGATCACTATATCTCAGTTTATGGTAAGAAAATTTCTACACTGTTAAGAGGTTGGCGCAGACATCAAAAACTGTTAAGGCGGCCATCTCTCCATAAAAATGGCCAAATACTAAACACAATAGTTTGAAGGCACGACAATGAAACAAGCAGCTGCAGATATTCTTGTTTAACGGATATTAATAAAACAAACCTTACATAAGCATTCGCACGTATCGACTTTATTATCAACATACAATATAATAATTTGCAATTAGAAATTTAAAACATCACTTTCATTGGTAAGAACTAAATGAGTAACAATGTACCTATATGTATTATATATTTCCAATATATTATAATCTTTTAATTGCTACAACGCGTCACTTATTCGTATAATATAACATCGACAAATGAATACCAACACAAAATGTATAAAAACACATCATAAACCTTCACGTTATTAAATATTACAGGTTTCTACGAATTAAATTTTCACAATTTTCTATGATAAGCTCTGCTAATTTAACATTTTGGATGCTGGCGAAGTTGTCTGCGGATCTCCTATCGCATTGTGATAATATTTTTTGGAGAACTGCCACAGTTGTCACTAGAGATGGGTTGGCTGGTATCGACGTGTCCAAAGTCTGTAACAAGATACAAAAAAAAAAATTAATTAGGATTAATGCTTCAATTGGCATTTTGGCAGCGCAATACAAATTGACGCCTAAGAACAATACATTAAGCGTCAATTTGCCTTACACAAAGCAACTTCCGATACACCGTTCTAATTGCAAAAATCTGTTTAATACGAAGGCATTCGAGAAGAGATTTCGTAAGGTTGATATGATACCGTATTCTGAAGACGTTTATAAAGCTGCGGTGCTATGGACACTATCCATTCCGGTTGATTCTTGGAACTCTCCAGGCTACGCTTCAATCTTTGTATTGTAATGGCCAGTAATGGCGGCAACAGCTGCTCTGGCTCCGACAACAGACATAGCTCACTCTCCGCTAACTTATCATAGCCCACGTGATATAGACCGATAACCTGAGAAAAAATTGCCAATATTTTATCTATACTTCCTTCATTTAAATATGACAGTTGAATGTACCATAGATATTTTGTTATTAAACGTGTTAGGTAATTGGTTATTAACACCTATGTAAATAATTGCGCAGTTGGACTCCTGTAAAACAAACACTCACATTGGGTACAATTTGATGAATTTGAAAATCGGGATCTTATCAATTGGCAGTCTATTATACGGGTGATCGAAGAAACTTATCTAAAATGTTGTGTAAAAATTATAGGTAAAGATAATACATACATGTTGATGCCGAACAAACTCCGCGTCAACATTCCACAGCTCCGCTAAATTGCAAACATTATCAATCCACTGTAAACACTCATCGTTGTTGTATAACGTATCATCCGTCCTGCTTTCCAACGTCGCAATAGTGCTAATCGCAGTGCGAATCAACTTAGTCAAATACTTCTTCCTCAGATTCATAGTTTTTTCTGAAACCTTCATATCAATAGGTCTCGATGTAACGTTCCCTCCGAGGGCTTCCAATACGTACTGGTAATCTATACCGTACAGCCCATCGAGAATAGATTTCGAGCTCTTAAGGTTAAAGTAACATTGATAATACACTGTGCATGAAATTTGGTAGTTGAGGTTCAAAATATCAGGATTAACAGGCTTAGTATCCTGCGCTACTTCAACCAACGAAGGTAGAGACTCATCCCAAATTTTCTCATACTCTATAACTTGTTTCGGTTCCTCATCTGTAATGTTATTGGAACACTGAAAAAAGCAATTCAAATATCGCGTAGTCCCTTCGAGGAACTTGATCAGAATTTCACTGCTGAACCCAAGCTCTTGCGAGCATAAATGATCTTTGGGAAGTTTACCAACTTTGTTCACTAAGCGACAACTGCTCTCAAAAATGTGTTTGACGTAAGTGGACCATATTATGGTAAACAGCCCCAACCGCAAATGCAAATTGGATATCGTGTTAAGACAATCGACGACAGCCATAAATTCGTCAGTTTTCGTCATACATTTTTGCCAACTCATGGCGTACTCCCAGCACATGTTAGCTATTATATAATTGGCCGAAGTACTCAACGGAAACTGCCGACGAAGAAGGGATAACCACTTGAATATTTTAGGATTTTCATTGACTAGCACTGAGTTATTTTGCACAAACAAATATTCGGGACTCCCGTCGCTATCCGACGTGCTAGATTCTAAATTATCGTAATTTTCCATTAACTCATTAGCTATGATGGCTTCGGGGGGAACTCCCATGGCCGACAGCCATTTCGCTATCAATTCGGTGACCGAACCTTTGCCGCGACTGTATATGAATTTCAAATTGATATTAACGTCGTCCACTATCAGCTTTGGCATCGATTTTCCTTGAAAATTCGTTTTTGACATAAGAATTATACTGAGGATAGATATATCCTCCAGTTTGCCTATTAGAATGCCCCATTTGGCATTTTCTTTGGTAACAGATTCCCACGCGTCTTCCTTATCTGTGCCTTTGCATTCAAATATTTTAGCGACTGCCTTGCAAGCCATGGCTACCACCATGCTCCGCATGGGACAATGCATGTCGACCAACATGTCCCTAATGTCCTGCCACCACGGTGATATCTCATTATAAATAACATTGGCGGCTTCTTCAGAAGCCTCACATAGATAGTACAAAACCGCAATCAACTTTTCAATCAAATCTATATTGATTTGAGAGAAGGGCATATCCATGAGGTGTAAGATAACTAGCTTTACAATTTCCTTTGGGTCAATATTACTTCTTTTTATAATTAGTGGAATCCGTTTGAGATCTTCTAATTTGAACAGAGATTTGAAAATGTTCGTGGCTACAGACTTCATTTTATCAGAGGAGGTGTTAGCTTTCAGACTGATATATCTACATTCTTCTTCTAATTGAAAACATGAAATAAATTCTTTATAACTGCCCATGTTGCTGTCAGCAAAGGATACTTTAGCGTGTTGGTGATATTCTTTAAAATCCTTGTCTTCTGCTAAAATCAATAATCTTTCTAATATGCAGTTATCATCCTCTAAGAGACGAAACACCGATTTATCAACATTTTCATCATTTTCACCTTCAGGGTCTACTATGTCATCGAAATCTAAATCCTCCCAAATCTTTAAAATAAATCCATCCATTTCATCTGATTCAAAATTATTTATATGTCTGTAAAAGAACGTCAGTAACGCTAAATTGGCAAAATATCGTTTAATTTTTTCTTCTTTCACATTCAAGCTATCTTTGTAATTCAGTTCATCCCAAAACATCTCGAGGCAAGTCATGGCAATGTCGATGGAAGTGTCATTATTTCTTAGTAACAGGTCTAAGCAGTGTTTCCTTATTTCCAAGGTTTTCAATTTGGAAACATTTTTTAAAAGTTCAGATCTGAATTCATCAGTTAATTCTGAGGTTCTTTTAATAAGATCCCGGATGGCACGAAGTACGTGTAAATCTTTTGACCTCTCTAAATGCTCTCCCTCTAAAGAATAATAGAATGGAATGTTAAACTTTTTTATTTTCCCATCTGGGTCGATCAACACACATTGGAACTCTGGTAAGTTTAAGGTTTTATGAGTGTAATTTTTCTCAGCTCCAATCAAGCCACATGTATTGTAAATAAGTACTCCATTCTTAGTAGCGGTAAAAACAGCCACGCGGTTTCCTCTGTGCATCAGTCTGATATCAATAAGACCTTTTTTTGGATTATAAATAATTAAAAAAACTGCTCTCCTCAATTCTTTTACAACTGATAACTGTGGCTTTTTACTGTCCGAGTCAAAAATCTGTAATTAAAAAGAATTTATTATGTCACTTACATTAAAGGTCATAGTTTGTATGTACAAAAGAATCGAAACATGGACCAGTTATACTATTCAAAGTGTATTTTAGTTAAAAAAAAAATAAAACAATTAAAAAATTTGTAATGCTAAATAAATCCAACAATATAACTTACTTGAACAAATGCACATTGGGCATCTCTGCAGCCCTTGAACTGTCGAATAACATAACCTTTTGCCACATCGAGTACTGAAACTCTGCCTAAGTTATCGACAAAAGCTGCCAGCCGACGATCCGGTGATATGGCAGCCTTGATACCGACTCTCTGGCCATCGTAAATGCCATTTGTCATGGACAGAACCTCGGATCTAATCAGTGGCTCAGTGTTAGCTGAAGGATTGTCCACAGATGCACCTCCACCAAGCCAGCCACTAAAATTAATATACCGTTATATGGGACCATTTGAGAATTATGCATTAAAACCCAAAAGAGGATCACTGATTTGCTTATTTTGGTAGATAGTAGAGTAGTAGTAGGCACACTCCGCTCTCTATCGAGACATTGGGAATTGCTTTACCTTTAATTTTCTATTAAACAATCTATCAACACATTTATTATGTCGTAATATAATAATAAAACATTAACGTAAGAACGCTTTATTTAGCTAAGGAGCTGGAAAGTAACATGGTTGACAAAACATAATTCATGTACCCACATTAGCATTGCATTATTAACATTTTAATAAGGAAGAATGTGGGTATTGATGTATGCTTACACATGACAACCTCTATTAACCAATTTTAATTGTAGAGTCAGAAAGTTACCTGATAATCTTTATTATACATGCATAATGCATAATTGTATCAATGATACCTACATGAACAAATTATTTTGTCTATAAGTTTCATATTTATCTCCAATCTGTAAGGGTGAACTGGAATAATTTTTGTATTGTTATGCAGGTCAGGACTACCCTGGGCCCCCGTGGGATGGACAAGCTGATTGTGGACACCAATGGCAAAGCTGTGATCTCCAATGATGGTGCTACTATCATGAAGGTCATTTTACAATATATTTTATTAATAGTGGCCCTCGCTTTGCTTTGGTGAAACCTTTATACTGTAGATTGTTATAACTTTTGATAAAGAGGTCTGATTTTAATAAACTAAAGCCTAAGTTTTACCCAGACTTGGGGACTATGAATTGGTTTTGGTCATAGGCTAGACAAATCCATAGTTTTGGTGTGATGCGCGCGCATTCACACATACAGACAGACAGACAGACAAATTTTTTTAATGGTTGAAATTTGGTCTACTACTTATTCTGAGTCCCCCCAACAATTTTTTTTTGCAAATACATATTTAAAAGCAATGTACAGACAAGCCAGACTTTAAGTATAATGTGTCTTTTATACATTTAGATTTATTTATTTATATGATTTGATGATAATAGTGATTTGTGCTGAGCTTTCTTTGTTATGATTTATTTTTTATTTCAGCTTTTGGATATTGTCCATCCAGCAGCCAAGACATTGGTGGATATTGCCAAATCACAGGATGCAGAGGTAAAATCTATTGATATAAATTTGATTTAATTGACTTTTGTTTTATGAAAAAGACATTTTTTAATGATTACTTAAATGATTATAAACACGGATCCAATTTCCTAATTTCATTAAGGACAGTATTATTTATGATTTTGGAATGTTTAAATATATTGGCTTAACTCTAGAATTTTTGTCTGTTAAACAGTGTTGTTTTTTTCTGGCAGGTCGGCGATGGCACGACATCAGTAGTAATTCTAGCTGGCGAGCTCTTGAAGAGATTGAAGCCTTTTGTAGAAGAGGGTAAGTATCATCTATGAACTAAACTAAAAGAGTCATCAGTACTTCTGTTCTGGTTTATAAGAGAGTAGTCCAAGTAAGATTAAAAACTTTTAGCAAACAGTTGCAATACTGTCCGTAAGTTACCAATGATTAAACCAAACGGATCCAATTACCGAAAACCTATGTGGATTGTGATAGTAGACATGAGGTGACATATAACCATCTCTCTTACACATGCCTGTTACAACATCTATTATATAGCTATCTCTTTCAGGCGTGCATCCTCGCATCATAATCAAGGCCGTGCGCACGGCAGCCAAGCTCGCCGTGGACCGGGTGAAGGAGCTGTCAGTTAAGATTGAAAAGCAGTCGCCTGAAGAGCAAAGGTGAGTTGACTTCTTCCTAATAGTTGAA
>DWOX01000332.1:0-10865 GCA_018251315.1 Nastra julia | reverse complement strand
CAGCGCAGTGGTGACGCCCCTGGTGTTGCTAATGTCCATGGGCGGCGGTGATCACTTACCATCAGGTGACCCGTCTGGGCGTTTGCTTGCCTAGAGGCATAAAAAAAAATTAAGGGCTAATAAGGAACCTATTCTATGACGCTAACCCGCAGTTTAGTAAAGATATTAGTGATCAAGAAAGTAACCAGGTTAATATGTCATCTAAAGATCTCGGTCAACAGCGACTTAAGAACAAATGAGACCGACAGGAGACAGCTTTAATTAATGTGCTCTCTAGTACACGTAAGTGCTAAGAAGTACTTGTAATCTGTAGTGGAATAGGTGGCGCCAGCAAATTTAGTTAATTCGATCGATCATGTAATTGGCACTAGTTATCGATGTAAGTATAACTCTCCGATACATGAAAGCTGACCGCAGACATCCGGTTTTCGAATCAGCTTTAAGTTAGTCGCAAATAGTATTTTAATAAATCTGTTGTAACTTTTAAAACTTACAGTCTATCCCATTACCTAAATTGTATTAGATGTTTTAACTATTTTGGGCTGTATAACATACATTTAAGATGTTTTCAGTAGCTACCTACAACGTTTAGGTAAGTGGCAATGATTAAGTAAAATAAAATATAGTTCCGAACAATATACCACTGTTTCGTATTACAAATATTCTGACAATTTCAATGCACCAATCATAGACTAAAATTAAGTTGCTCTGTGATAATTAAAACTTCATAGACAAGGTGGACTGTTTTTAATAAATCTGACAGCCCACAAGATGGCGCTAGTTGTCAAATGGCGCGAGAGTCGATGACAGAGATTTTTCGGGCGCGTTCGTTACGTTTCAAATTCGAAGTAAAATATAAAGCTAGTCCTGACTATTAGAAGTTTCAATGTAAATTAATAAGTGTGTGCTAATCAGTGAGCGTGCGTGTGTATTGTAACTAAAGAATCCATTGTCTGAAGCCTGTGAAAGAATCTAAGGGATCCGGAGGAGTAACGCCAGTGCACCAGCGCGGGGCAGAAGGTCAGTAAAATTAATAATTTCAGTCCATTAATATCGTCTACAACCACTGTTATAATATTGACTTCTTTATTACCATTTTTTACACTTTATCATTCATTCACGTAATAAAATTCCAAATAAACCCATAAATATCAAAATATTACAACACTAACGGCGCTTACATGCTTTTAAAGAAATCTTATCGAAAAGTTAATAATGTTCGTAGTTGTCATGTGATAAGAAGTTATTTCTGTAGATAAATATGATAACATAATTCGAAAACAAAGTTACGTATAAGTGTAACACCTGGCATACATTATCATTTTTATAAATACGAACAAATATAGCATTACGATAACACTGCAAGCACTGACCGCTCTCTTCACATACTTATACTTTATTTTTGTTACATACCTACATTGTACATGTCCAGTGTCCAACGAATATAATTATACATACCGTCAAAAAATATTTAGTTAAACAAATCTACTATACAAAACAGTTATAAGTTATTTAATTTTCTTCCGTATATAGCATGCTTGTATGAAACTTCTTTTACCTCTCAAAGTCATTTAATCTTTTTTTCTTTCCTAGTGTCTTCGTCTCCATAGCGAAGCACCATTGCGAAAGGTTAGATAAAAAAATACGTGCATAAGTGTATCATTAATGCCTACACTGTACCTTCATGATGAATAAATGATTTTTGAATTTAAAAATGGGTGGGTTTAGGAAGCCTGGTAACGTTTGAAAAAAAGAAAGAGAGTGGAAAATCTCTTTGGCATCAGTAGCGGAACTAATGTCGAATTATTTTTACACGTTGTTTTAGAATGTAGAAAGCTTAGACCTTATTTTCACTTTTCATTACTACAGTTTTTTAAAGACAAAGATAAGACATTTTTGAAGTAGATATCTTAGTAGCCGTGGTCTGAAGACAAGATCTAGTGACCGCGGTAGTAAAGGGCAACGTGAATAATAAAGCGTTGTCCGATATTGCTACAGAACAAATAATAATACAAATAGTTCGACACGATATTTATAAGACGTTGATTTTTAACTACTGCGCAACGAAAGGTTCTCATAGACCATAGAATAAACGAAGGCACAAAAATTATGCCTTAATATTGACAAATTCGTAAAGAGTTTGTTTAGCAATATTTTTTTTTTATTAATTTATCCCGTATTTGATGTTACGGCAATACTTCCATGGGCAATACCTGTCTTTACTGTAAGAAGTCCTTTGTAAATGTATTTTATGGAATTTACCACGACCTATAAACCACCGTGAATGAAGAACTCATGAAGACTTGAGAGAGTTTGGAGTTACTGTCCAAAAGCAATTACTGTTACGTTGCCGGCGTAGAAAAAATACTTGAGACGAAAACAATGAGGAATCTTATGAATTAGGGTGTAGGTAATAAGGGAAAGGAAAGTCTATTTGTTACTTGTTCTGTGGATATAGGAGAGAGAATAAAGGAGTTGCCGGTTATCTATGGAATTCGGCGCAGGCTCGTGACTCACTCGGTCGACGGCCACACCTGACGATGACAGCCCCTAGCGAATACCGAATACATTTTACTACACCTAGCATTCGTTACTAAATATAATTGTATGTGATTTTTAAATTATTTCGCAGTTCCATAGACTAATTTTATTATGATCGGTTTTTCGAATTTCGAATTTTGCATCGAAACTAAACTTCTATGTATCGTTTAATATTTTTTATTCATCCTTGTTAAGTTGAAAATACATAACCCTTATAGGATCACACCTACAGGTTGTTAGATCTATCATGCGTCATTTTATATGATGCAAACCGAACTCAAACAACAATTAGGTATATAGAAAGTTGTATATTACGTCTGTTTCAGAACTTATAAATTAACTCGCACTAAGTAGGAAATGCCTTCTGTGGAAGTGAATATAAATAAGATGTGTTTGCATTTCAGTTTAAATATAACATTATACTTTATCGTTTCATCTGTAGCGGCGTTTCTCATCTAGTGACTTATGACCACAAGATGGCGCCGAGATAATTGACTATCTGATAGAATGTGCCCTGAATTCAAGAGTCTTATTTATGTTGAAGTTATGTTGAGGGTACGTAAAGGAATCTATAATGAGTACACAATGAAAGGAGGGAATAATAGAGTAAGGCTGACTATAGAATAGACGTATTGCTTTAGCAGCTGTGGCTTCTGACAGCTTGAAGCAGTCGTATTGTATGAGCAGACTATTTCAAGCTGCTCGTGTTTGGCATTTCGACTGCAAGCGTTAAGCTCTATCCGGCAGCCGCTTGAAGCAATAAGTCTATAGCCAGTCTAAGTATTCTTTTACAAAAAGAAAGTCCAGACAGGGAGGAGAGGTGAAGTTTCTGGATGGCAAGAGTCTATTTGTTATTGTGTATTTGGTTGATTTCAATTGAAGTAACTTCCGCTAAATACTTATGTTTGCATGCCTATATTTAAGCTTGACTGGGGCACGGCAGTACCCCGTCAAGTTGTGGAAAAAAGTGGCACAGCCGTACCATAATGTTCTAGAAGTTAACTTATTTATCCCAAGTGTTACGAATATCGTTTAACATTTGCAGTTTCTTCATTTCAAAGTAAACACATTAATTGGAAGCTAAAACAAAATCGAAAGTATTGCGTTTCTAGGCGTGTCACAACTACAGTTTCTGCTAAGTTGCATCGGACGTGATCTCGGTGCCAAACACCGCGTCAGACTTGCGGTTAACTTTGTAAAGCGCAGTTATCATGGTTTGTTCATAATCCAAATTTGTGTTACTTTTAAGAATACGCATAATTTTCTGGTGTTTTAGTGTTGAGAAACTTTTATGTAACAAATGTCGGGTCCTATTAATTTTTCGATTATAAGACGAGTGGGAAGAAGTTTAAAAGCAGTAAAAAAATATTGATAGGTCTGAGTAATTGTTGATAGACGCTGGAAGAAGGTTTATCCCTTAATTCTAGATCAACAACGTGTTGCTGATGCACAAGTGACAATGATGAAAAAAATGTGAACAAAGTTTCTAATAAGAAAGGATCGAACCCGGAACTATTCGCTAGAGAGCATCAGTAATACTCTCATAGAAAGGTTCCGAGTTTAGGTAATGAACAAACAAAACAAATATAAAGGTATGCACTCATGAGATCCGTGTGAGAAGTGGAGCATGGAGCAGCACCATTGCGTAGATAATTTCGTCTAACAATCGAAATTTCACATTCAGTATTTACGCTGTGGAATGAGTTCTGTGGTCAAACAATTGATTCCATCAGGCGCTTTGGTATTCTGCGTCAGCCACTGATACTTAATTTCACACTGGATTACACCTACCGCTCGTATTATAATGATTTGAATAAATCAATCGATGTTACATTGTTCGGTTAGCGAAGTGAGGATGCGATACTGAGTATATCCTATACATATAAATGTTCTTCATTTTAGCAAGCATTACCTAATAATGTGACTCAAAGATGATATTATGTATTTGAAAAGATTTCTAGATTTTAGAATAGATATAGATAAGTACTTTAAGTCTCCATTCAGTTGGAATATCTATTTTGTTAGTACTATGATGCTCTATGTTGGGCTTATTTTTACTGAATTAACAATGACTAAATCTTGAATGGCTCCAAAGTATTACATTATTAATATTAATTTGTGTAATACAAAGGCCTATCAATCCTTTTATTTTATTACAGCTAAGTCCTATTCAGTATCGTTAAAATATAAATTTTATGAATAACGAACAAAGATAATGAAGCGAATAATAGAATAGATAAGCCGATGGCTTAGCTTCTTCACTGGCTATAAATAAGATAAAACGATTTATCGATTTATTGAGCGATTAATATAATGTATAGTCGTCGTATATTTTCGGAAAATTACTTTTACAAAAATCGAGGGCTTACAAAATTGGCCGTTAATGTTATAACTATAAGCAAATTACACTCGTTTCTGACGTTAAGTATAGTGCGGGCGGATGTGTGTTCCACGGATTTTAAATTGAAGGACTTCAGCACAAAGGCATACGAGTATTTTATTTTAGGTCATGCTTACATTTGAGTAGCAAATTGCCACTTTTGGTTATTTAATTGAAAGTTGCAAGACGAATGTATGATTGGTAATAATTTAAGCGATTCAGGCTGTTTGTTTTGAGTATCTTTTGAGTACCATTTCTTACTTTTTAGTGCCAATTATTCAATCTGATTCATAATGAAGTAATATATTATCATCGAATAACGGATTCGAAATGTGATTACATTCTGAATTGAAATTTTTAAATTGACTGAAATTGCTGGTCGTTTGTTATAAGGCATCTGTGGCACCACATAATAGTTTAGCTTATTGTTTTGTCAAGATGGCCTGATCCTTACTTCAGATACAAAATAGTTTGTTGTACCTGATTTGGTCGAGGCGTTACTTTTGCAGTTCATGTTATGTACCATTACATGCGTTAACGTCTTTGATGTACTACATTTCTTAAATGGTATATCAATGGTTCTACTCGTATTGTTTGCAGCTCTCTGTGTATGGCAAAAGGATGTAAAGAGCGCGAACGCTGCGGGTAAAAGAAGAGTCTGTCCAATCCTACGGCATTATAGTGCTGCCAATGCAAATGCAACGGAGTTCTAGCTTCAATGCCTTAACTACGACTTTTTGATAATAGTTAATATTTTAGTATATATATTGTATTTTTTTTCATGTTACCTACATTTTGGGGCTCTTTACCGTTCTATGATTATTATTCTGTGCTATTTATATTATCAACTAAAATATATCGCTATTGTAATAAACTTAATTCTCTAGTTGTCCAACATAATGTAGGTTAAACAAACGAATGGACCGATACATAACTAACGTCTCGGACCACGATTTAGTAAATTAATTCACTTAAATTCCTTCAGTGTGAACTGGATACCTCTGACCTTTATTGGGGCGAAAGACAATTCGCTATTTGCAATTCTCAATTACTAGTACAATTACAGGCAACGTCTTAGTGATTTAATTAGTGTGTGTTAGTTTAATTAAGATACGAGGGGTCGCCCGCGAAGATATCGAATACGTATCTGTATAATTACTGTGCACTTATATTATGTTTTGGTAATTCACTCGATGTTGTATGTCTTAAGTTAGTGCACTATGCAATGTTTGCAATAACTCCCCGAATCCACACTGGTACAGCGTGATGGAGCATGACATAGGCCTTATGAGTTATAAGGAAAAACCTGTGCTCAGTAGGGGTGATTAAGGAGTTGAGCCTATGCAATGTTCAGTTAGTTCTGTTCTTACTGCAAGGTTGTAGATATAATAAATAAACACTTCGACGATGTGATACATGGAATTTCGCAATAGAAATAGGTGTTCGCGAATGAAAAAAATGGTTGTCTTCTTATTTAATCATGTACACTTATACACAGATTTTATATTCTTTTAAAGAAACTTTGTATATTGGTCTCTTAATTTAATTATACTTATCTAATTAAATCCTTCGACTGAGGCGAAAAAGCGTGCCTAAAAATGTGCCCTATGGGAACCTTTGCGTCAGTGTGTACCGAGTGGATTGCGCAGTCGCAGGCCGCGAGCCGGGGGCGCGCGTGGCCTGTCGATGATTTATCAATAGCCGCTCGATGGATGCACGACGCTGGCCGGCCACTCTTCCTACCACGAGGGCTAAGCCACGGCCGATAGCGGTTCACTAAATTATGTAACGTGATTAACTTATCATCCCTGGTAGAGGCGTAAGTAGCGAAACACATCTTCTGTATTTATAGAAGAAGCGGACAAACTACCATGAGGTCAGCATCGTCCAAGTTGATTTACAATTGGAGGTATAGGTATAGGTAACGGAGCATTTTTTTATCTAAAAAAAGAGAAGGTTTCTACTTCCATTACATCATTGAATACATACAATTTAACCGAAAAACGAATGTATTCAAATTGCAAAAAGATACATAGAAATATCATAAAGGTACTTGTCACGTTAAAGCGTAATAACCGTTCCTCTTATGTCTTAAACCTGTCGCTTCTAGTTTTGTCCCATGGGTACCCCTTCCCCGAGCGCCCCCCAACAAGCCTAGTTGCGCACGCGTCGCGCTACGCCCTGCCCTACCGCGCGTCAAATACTTCATAATATCACTATAGGTCATCTACTTCAAGGATGCCTGCTTCACATTATAATATAATGTGATCCTACCATCCTACTATTGTAAATGTGAAGATGTTTGTATATTAGGGTTTCCTTCAAGCGGTATCTCTTGTATGTGTATTCATGAAATTTGGCACATGCCTACATCAAATCGAAGAATAGGTTAAAGGATAGATTGCATCACGATAGTAGGTTTCCCTGGGATGATGTGTCCAATGTGGTTTATGATATTGATTATACAAATTCTTGAATGCGGGGAATGGTAAGCAAATTAAGCGTTAGAGCATAAATAGGGGAAGTGTTGATAAAGTGACCCAGGCAGGTAAAGTGGCCACCTTCATTTTAAAAACGAACTAATAAGCGCTATCTATGAAGGGATACGGAAATAGTTTCATTGGTTGAGGCCATATTGCTTCCGTCAACATCATCTGGATCAGTGCTTGTCTTAGGATTTTATTGTGAAAAAATAGATTTTAGCGGTCTTTGATCTAAGGTGAGTGGTTTAAACATATTAAAAATTTATTGTCATCAGTTTCACACGACTAAAATGTATGATTTTATCGGTTTAGTGTATGAAATGAGAAATTAATTCCACCACAAAGGAGATCAATATAACCTCATTTATTATTTAAATTGTCTTTTATTTGCCAATTCGGGTAAAGTGGTCTTCCAAATGGGTAAGGTAAAGTGGTCTACCAGGTCACTTAAAGTTTTAAGTTTAAATATATCTTTATTTTATTATCATTTTATTTGAAGTAGGCCACTTTACCCGATTATGAATTTGTATGGGCCAATTTACCCGACCGGGGTTGGTAAAGTGGTCAACATCCCATTTCGGCTTAAATATTAAATTACACTTAAATTATCGGAGCAATCGTTTAAAAGCTATGTAATTTCGAAATTTCATTAGTTAGTGGGGATGTAATAAATTTAATTTGAAAAAGGTTCACATTTATTTGTTAGCATGCGTTCAAAGCTTAGGGTGACCTAGAGTGGTCGACCCGTGCCCGACCTTTCTATATTATATGCGTCCAAATCTCCACGTAAACAGTTAAAGATAATGTCTAACTTTACCCACTAACTAAAACCTTTATACCTGATTACAATACTGCGTTTATGATTGAACATATTCCTTATATGAATGATATCGTTGGCATCCTTGATCAAGTCACAAGTCAAACCGCTTGCTCCACCGATTTTGCTACTTACTCGCAACTAGAGCTAGCTTCATAAATCCCTTCCCCGCTTAATATAGTAATGGTGTCCGATGTATTTTACTGTGCAACACTATTCTGTAGTTAGTTAGTTAATAGTCTTCATAAGCGACAATATTTGGTGTGGCTTAGGGAATCTCCAGTTAATCTTTACTGTAATTATCACGGATGAAAGATATTATTATAATTCACTGTTCTGTGGTAATTATAGCTGTTCAATCTCTAAGTTGTTCTTTCAATGGAACTCAAAATAATAATTGTACTGTTATGCTGTAGATTGTGTTGCACGGTTCCTCTACGATTTGAGAGAATATCTCAATCCTTTGGTTAAGCGATAGAAAAGTAAGCTCAGCATAGCGGTCTACGTAATGCAGCAGGCTGAAATCTATATCCACGAATGGCAAGTCGAAAAGCGGGCTCTAACGGCGGGTCACCGCGACACAATAAACTCCGTTATCGGTTAGTTTTGCCAACTCTTTCTCTATCTGCGCAGTGCTCATAAAAAGGGGTCCATCGACAACCGATACCATCGCTTAGTGAATTACCGACGAGCAGCTACATTATTCTAAACTGAGCACAGAGCTGAAGTTATGGGAGAGATGCTGGAAGGCGCTTAGATTGGGAACGTAGACCAGTCAGTTATCAAAACTCAACTTTCGAAACAAAAAAAAGAGATCTCTTTTTTTATTTTTTTCGCTATCTGACATATGTCACAGAGCACGGTCTTGCTGATTACTATGGCGAAGAACGTTTATCCTTTTTTTCGTCGACAACCTCTTCTTCCCACCATTGAACGGTTTATTAAAATAAATAAATACTTTTTCCATTGTTTTAGGAGCTAACGTCGTTTAAAGTAGTTTCTTTCGATACATTTATTGTTTGTGAATTTGCTGTTGATATTTATTACGCGTGTTCAATAGGTTTTCCAGACGAATGTAAAGGTACAATGGTTGTAAATTTAAAATCAATTTTTAGCCTTAACCATATAAATTTATGGTAACTTTTATATACAAATAAAAGGGCGGGATTCTGCTTGGTACCTAATATAGGTCAATAGTCAATCGTACACTATTAGTTATTGGTTACATCTGTTAATTTATGCATACCAAAGAGTTTGGCGTCACTTCCAGTCGATGCTATCTGCACTCCCAACCATTATTCTGTAGCTTCGAGACTAATGGGCTATCAGTGTAATAACTCAGTGTTGGTTCATTGTCCAAGATTCGCATTCTAGCACTATCTATAATGCGGTGACAAATTTATTAATGCTGAACATTGTAGTTGTTTATTAATCTCCAAGGGATAATTAAAATTTGATTTGCTCCAAGACTTATTGCGGGAGTATCGGTGTCAATTGAGTGTTGGAATACAGTATATTATATAGTATATTAGGTGTATCCTATTGGACCATAACTAACTATTGTCTATATAATAGTTGTCTGTATAACTAGCTATTGTCTATCGTATTTATAAAATACAAGATATTAGGTTTGCAAATTTTGCCACCAAACAGTTGAGTCATTCAAATTACAGTCTTTACGAACGATTATATCAATTTCTGTACCTACCAGTGCATGAGTTTTCAGTCTCCTGTATGTGTCACTTGTTGTAATAATAAATTACTCTTCAAGTATTTTAATTGTCCATTGTATTTTGAAATTTGAAAGACCTGTCTGTCGGGACACAAGTATGTTATACTTACTTATGAATTTAATGTGCATTGTGTATTGATTGTTTATCACATTAGTTTGAAGCGTGGGAGTAGTTATTCCTAGTCTGCAACTGTTGAGATCAATACATGTCTTAAGTGAAGGAATAAATGTGTGTATAAACATATTTTTTCAGTTATACTCCATTTATACACTTGCATACATTTTAGAAGCAAGAATCGTGATAAACATTCTTATAGCAATAATATCTAATCTACAGTACGGGCTAGATATCACCTCTTGCTTGAGTCAACCGTTAAATGACTCGTCGTGTCGTGAACTAACCACACATGTAAAGTCTACACTTGTAGTTTTTATTTAACAAATTCATTTGTATGACTCTATTTAAAGACAAACCTTTCTAAAATTTTCCTGTTCACATATCTTACTACTGTTGGGTATTAGCTGCTTCTTGCTTTAAGATCGCCAGACTCCCACAATGGAAACAAATCTGACACCTAGCTTGTTGAAATCCGTTTAGCTGTTTAAGTAGGAGTTCTTGTCTAACATCTAACTGTTCATTTTCGAAATGATTTTTACAAAACCTTAAGCATTTGTGATAATTGAAGTGATGAAATCACTTATACATATAGTTGTAAAGAACTCGAGTCTTTGAGTCCTAAATTTTGAACTGGGCTGACAGTTTTCACGACTCGACTCATAACCTTAAGACTCTAAGACTAGAGAACTCAAGTCCATATGAGCTCCTGAACTCGAGACTCGAGACTCGAGTCTTCTTTAGAGCTCGAGTCCTTTTTACGTGGCGAGTCGCGCTCGAGTTCTTTTCCGCTTGGA
>DWOX01000331.1:0-10866 GCA_018251315.1 Nastra julia | reverse complement strand
TATAAAATATTAATTTACATTACTACATTTATTATCCCAATGTTTTTTACTTTTAACTTTTTCAAATCGTTTGGATTTATCACTTAAAGTACCTTGAGAAAAATTATAAAACTATAGTGGAAACCACCAACCCTCACAAGGATCACGATCTAGGCTTTCACAACTTTGTTCTGAGCACAGACACGTGTACAGTATCAATAATGGGTTGAATCAAGAAGAAGATGAAGTTACTGACTATTCTTACTAACTTCTAACTACTTATTACTTCTGGTCGTTGTTATTACAGTGAGGATAAATCAAAAGATTTAAATTCATTTTATGTGATCGACGTCTGGATAATTAAATATCCCTTACCTGCTCCGTGGCTCTTGGCGAACTCATGCGCGTTGCCATGATGCAGCTTCATGTCGTCGGAGATGAGGTCCAGCTTGGACGCCATGCAGGTGATGGCGCAGCCCAGGTCCCGGTTGAGCAGCTGGTACTCCTCGCGCCAGTAGTTCATGAAGTCTTGCATTATATGGTCGCCCAGGTTCAGCTACAATTACAATAAAGTTATTGTAAAAAAAATCTTCAACAAGTCTACTAGCAATTCGCCCTCGCTTTGCTCCGGTAAAAAGTTTTACTTATTAATTTCAGGTATTTTATAAATTTTAACGGAATTAACTGTAATATTAAAAAAAAAATCAACTTTCATTACACTTAGATTACATGTTTTTATGTTACGCATTAACCCCTAATATATTTTCAGAGTACATCTGTTAAATATTGGAAACTAACAGCTTACAATTCATTAGTACATTTACTACTTTCGATTATCATGAAATAGTTTAGAACCTTACTTCGGCTTTACATTGCTCCATGACTTTTACAAAGCCTTTGGTCAACTTCTTCATGATCTCCTGCGACCCCGCCGCCCGCTCTACGTCGACCACGATACACACGGCGCACACTACGATCAGTCGCCATTTCGTGAACGCCGCCATCTTGTTGAGCTTCGAGTATCGTCAGTCGTCGCTTGTTTTTATCGTTATGCTCTCTATTTATAATAGAACGATAATGTACGAATAGTCAAGTGTGATCTAGTAATAGAATTAAGAGGTTTCGTGTACTTATTTTAATTTTTATTAAGTGATTTTTAAATGGAAAACGCGTAATGATTAAAAAGTATTCAACGATATATGGAGCACCTACTGTTTAATTTGTAGAAAAAACAAATTGAGAATTTAAAGTTAATCATTTACTTCTGATAGTACTTACAGTAAAGTATACACTTACAGATAAGTTAGTTTAACCACTGGCTGAAGCCTCAGTGAAACAGTTTTAATACACTTGGAACCTCATAGGATAGCAATAGATTAAAATATCTTAACTGCTTGAGATAAATGTGTTCTCAAGTTAGATACGTTTTTAGATAATAGATCAATTAACGATTGCTTTTATTGAACCCTAAACTTGCAGTCCTGACCATAGTTAACTAATTAACTATGGTAAATAGCAGTTTATAACCAGTAATTAAAATTGACTACACGCACTAGTTAATTATACTCTTGTAATTGACGTGCTTAGTTCGTAATTTATCTTGTGTCTATCATAAATTTAGCGCCTCTTGTGTCTCTATTAAGAATCACAAGTAATAGTGACTTGACAAAAATGTTAGGGTTGTCAAAAAATATAAAATCTGTTAAAATATCGTGTTACAAACGAAAAACTTAATTTTGTTTTCAGTTAAGGAAAGTTCTTTTCATTGATAATCCCTTTCCTTGCCTTGGAATCCTTCTCCTTATCGTTAGTAACATTATTGTATTGACTAGACAAACTATGGGACTCGGAGCTAGGCCGGTGACAGACGGATGGACATAGCAAAGCTATAAGGGTTCAAACTTTTCTATGAAGCCCTAATGAAACTTTGTCGATAGTCTATAAAAGTGCCAGCGTTGTATTCACTTGGCACGAAGATATACAAACACGACCAATCAAGACTGATCAAGATAGATGTAATAAAAGCAAGGTTTGTAAAGTTTACACTTCCAGGAGACATTATTGAGGCGCTGGTGAGAGGACGCGGTTAGTATGCGAAGCCCGTCGCGGCCACAACGGACCTCGCAATCCGGGTCCTTGACCCCGTGACAAATTGCTGATAGAGCCTTTGATAACACCCGACTTGGCAATATACTTAATTTATTGATGCTCTTTGAGAACTGGTGGTTTTACTATTATTTTGATGTTGACGTGGATTGTTTTGATATTTTCCTTTAAATCTCACTTGAACCAGTGCTTTGTAAGCCATTTGCAGTGACCCAAACTGCAGAAGAATCCCTATCAAGAACAATTACTTTATCCTGTCTTTCACATCCTACTGAATGCAGATTTTGAGTCTGCTGCCATTTACATACATATGTATACGACATATTTCAGTGACATTTATTTTATGAGCATTTTGCCTACGGACTCTATTCTATCTGGACTCTAGACAATCTTATAGCATTTTGAACTATGTATTTTAAGTACAGTCGCATGCATACGACAACATTCCTTCAGTACACTTACATTAACATAAAGCTATAGGACCGTCATTTCAGCACCTCGAACGCATTCTTTGAGCTTTGAAATCATTTGCGATCGCGTCGCATAACAAAGGAGACACAGGCGACAGCACATAAGTTACAGCGCCTCACAAATGTGTCTAACGGCGTTCACAAACAATGACAAAAAGCTTCAGTCAGTACCGGAGGGGGTGGCGGGTTGGTGGGTGAGGCGCGCGGGGGAGGGGTGCAGTTAACTAATTACCAGTATTGGAGTGACACGGCAATGTGTTTAGCGCGACATTAACTTAAATAGAGAGCACGCACTCGCGACGCAGAAGCTGTTTCCATAGCAGGGACGTCACGATACTTAATTCCTGTTTGTATGATCAATTACTTCAGTAACTGGGAGCGGAGTTGAAAAGTGGATGAATGAAAAATAGTAGCAAACGTTTCTTGAGATCTTTCGTGCTATGAAGGTTTAAACTGTTGACAACAGGTGACAGTCGTTAACCATGCCAAAGAGCCTTAGATGGGATAAAAATTTCCTACACTTGAGTTGGTCTTTAACTCTTCCGCCAATCAAGACAGACATGACGGAGGTTGCTTTAGGCTTCTCAAGTCACATATCATTTCAGTCATATCGTGACGTCTCATTCCGTGGAAACAGTGCCAACAATACCATACGCTAATCTTGCGCGCGGATTATTCTTCATTACGTCTCGTTACCAGACCATTTATCACTCCACAAATCTACTGAATTAGTTGTTTACCGTAATGTGTGTTTCTCTATGAGACTCTCTCTTTAGCAACGCCTTTACTGCGTGATTCGGGATTGTTGTAGGAATAATTATTGTGATCTGCAATAATAGAGAACCTAATAAAGTGTAGGTGTGTACTCAACATTAGGGCTTATGTACACAAAGTTTTTGGACCCATTGAGAACGCGTGATTTAGAGTCGCATTTGCATTGCTTATTAAGTAATTGTCTTTATTTCAGTATTTATTAAATCCGTGTTTAATTTACCGTGGTAGCAAGTGCAGAGTGACAATATTGGAAGCGGTCCAATGTCCAGTGGTCGCCGCGAGCGCCCTCTACGACTGATTTATTGGGCCTGTTTGAACTAAAAATGAGCCGTAATTAAAAATTCTCGTAGCGCCATCCGTCTAGTGAATGAGAGCAGTTGCTCTAGATTTATATCCCAGCACATACTGTTGTTTATGAGCTCAACAATGTTTAGCAGCATGTACTTACTAGAGTTGTGAAGTTTGGCATGTTCGTACTCATGTGTGTATATCCATAATACATTCAGTTGCACGCTACGTCGACTTCCTGTAGGCACTTTTATCACAACTTTTGAACAGTTCGAAAATAATATTGGATAGGTGCACCTGTCTTGATTTTGTTTTTAATTAATTAACCTCATTTTAAACCAAACTGAGGAGATTAGATAATATACGAACCAAAAGTTATCGGTATCTACCGTCTGGTCTTTCAAAACATCAATATTTTTCTGTCGTCGAGTCAAATAATAAATGGTTCATTGCCCGTTATCATCAATGTGTCAAAATTCTAAAAATAAAATGCAAGTAATGTCCCGTTCACACGGAGTCGTGTCTTATTCTGTCGTTTCTGATTTTTTGTAGGATCCGGGTCAGTGGTAATAGTATTTCAATTGTAGAGTTCACACGAGCATACGATTTTTGTAGGAACTTATAATCGTAGGATCTTAAAAAAATATGACAGAGTAAAACACGAATCCATGTAAACGGAGCGTTAGGCATGAGTTTTCTTTTACTTTTTATAATTTAGAACAAAATACCTCCTTGCCAATTCGCAACTTTTAGGCAGCGGTACTTACAAAAAAAAAAAAGAGTTGGATCATAGAACAAAAAAGCGAATTGTTCCCATACTTTTTAAAATAGATCTAATTTTTGATTAAGCAATATGTATACCTACAGTCGCAGTTATATTTTAAATCCTTATTGATTATTTTATTCGCATAATAGCGCGACATAAACACACAGATTTTATTACTTTAGGTAGGCACTTACTGAAATTATCTATATTTTTTCGTCATGTTGTTTGCAATATTTGTCATCTCACTGGATGCATATCGGGCACTCGTGTTATCTGCAGTTTCGCAGTTAAGAGATTATAACGCATATTTATCCGTTAATGTCACAGTATAATAATCTCGATAATTATATAACTAAGACAATAATTTAGGTTTGGTGTTCCAAGCATGCCTTACACACGTGCGATTGCGACGCGACAAAATGTCGTCACGATGTTGGCGGGTAGTAAAAGTTAAAAAAAATTAAAATGTAGATAAAAAATTTAAAATGTAGACGCAGTCACCTGCAGTATTATTATCATTTATTAACGTTACTCGTTATCGCATGCAAAATGAAAATCTTAATTGAGTATTACGTTGCGCCATGCGAATTAAAAGCTCATATCCATTTCTTTGGCCTATATCGTCTCAACGACTTCACACATATTTCAACGTATGAATTGTTGGGATTTCGTCACCTTTGTTTATAATTTTTTGTAAATACTTGTCTTTGTAGTCCAATTTATTGTTTTTCTGTCAAAGATTAGTATGAAAAGAATAACTAGAGAGAGACGCAGCGTAAATTACGGTACAATTGTTATTAGACACGCATTTAACAATCAGCACGTTTTGGACAAGACTCTCAGGCTATGTAGGTCAGATTTTAAGGTCATTATTCTGTAGCATACTTTTTTTTGCCTGCAACATGCATAAATAATATGCTTCTTGTTGAATAAGGTATTTTTACAGCCACAATGGCATTTTGCGTTTATGATAACTGTGCAGGTTTTACCATGTCAGTAGGATATAATCTAAATGTCTTTTGGTTAGCTTAGAGGTTCTTATTGGAAATGTTAACAAATGAGCACTATTGAATTATCATTTTATTACCACATACAGATATAATAGCTGAGCACAATAGTATACTTGGCTATTTTTAACATTTATCATTATCAATAGAGACAAAAACAAAATGATAATTAAAAAAAAAAACAATATTTATTAAATTACAATGTTTTGTTCACTTCACTACGTTTAATTCATCTACATTTACATGAAACTAATACAGCCTTACATTTGAGGAATGTGTGAAGTAAAATGAAAAATCACAAGAAATATTTCCAAAACATTGTGACAGTCTACAATAAATACATCTTTGAAATAGAAAATGCAAATATTGAAATACAATTCCTATTTAAAATATTACATATACAAATGATCAATCACAATCAACATGGTTTAGTACATCTTACTATTTAATCGAAAAACACGTAAGAGTAAACAAAATCCAGTCCGAGCCTTACGTTTACAGTTACACTTAAAGGAAAGAATGTGACGGAAAAATATTACTTATCCAAATCTAGTGTGGCAACACCAAACATACTGTGATGATTTGAATTAATTATAGTTCGTCGTGTGACACTTGCTGATTTTGTGAGCTATTGGATTCATCACATGCAGCAGGTGTTACTAACTCTACTTTATATTCACAACGATATGGCTCATTAACAGACAATATTTTCGTCTCCAATCCACAATTTATATTAACAGTTGTTACACGATTGGGGCCATTCCAACAAGCGATGCCATTCGTGTATTTCATAACCGAGTATTTGTTACCATCTTCACCGGCCCATTCTCCCCAATTACCAAGTACTACTTCCATACCACCATTCTTAGATTTCTGTGTCACTTTCTGGAACATGCATAGCTTGTAATCATACTCTTTATCATCATAATCGTAACACTGGCCTTCGAGTGTGGCGAACTCTTGCTGTAATCCATAATCTTTCTCCAAATTTCCTTGGATATTTTTGATATTTGCTTCTATCTCTCTTATGGCTCGTTCTGCATCAGTGAATTGCCGGCGAGCGTCAGATGCCTCATCCACAAGTTTTTGAGTCTCCTCATCATAACTCCTAGTGTGTTCAGTCTCAAGTTCATGGTCTTCTGAAGGTAAATCAGCATCAGCCTCTTCATCATGTCCAGCCTCATCTGCCTCTTCTTCTCCATCCATTTCTTCTTCCCCTTCAGTCTCCTGCTCTTCTACAGGTTGTGCTGGTTTGAATGTTCCTTGTTCCATCATGAGAAGAGGTTTTAACATTGACCATATATTTGAAATAAAGTAATCCTTATCAACACTTTCATTCTCGCCAAAGAAATATTGGAGCTCTTCATTATCAACCTGTCCATCCTTATTTTTATCAAAAGCATTTTGAACCTTCACCTCGTCAAATGTGAGGAGACCATCACCATTTGAATCAAACTTAATAAAATACTCAGTAGCCTCATTGACTAGCATCTCCTTCTCCTGCTCAGCCTTCATTTGCCTCTCTCTTTCTTCTGCATCTCTATAAACTTGGAGTGCTTCATTTTCCTTAGCTTCTAATTCATTTTTGAGAGCTTCTTTCTCTTCTTTGATTTTAATAGCTTCTACTTTATCTTTTTCCAATTGAGACAGCTGTTCAGCCATTTCATTTCTCTTTTTATTGCCCTTCTCAATGAGTTCTACTTTAAGATAGCTGCCAGCTTTATGCAGCTCAGCTAGCTCTTGAGCTTTGACTCTCGCTTCTTTGCCCAACTCTTCACAGGTGTTAGGACAAAGACCTGGGGTCGCATACTCGTCGGTTCCGTCACAGCAATCACATATTCTGTCATTGACTCGCGAACTTGGAATGTTAAGAGGTTTGTGACCGGCATTCGTGCAGTGGAATACGCCGTTCAAACAAGCCGATGTCCCCGGTTCGTCGCTACCGTCGAAGCAATCGCAATAATCGTCGTTTACATAACTAAAGGGTATAGTTATAGTTCCATCAAAACATGTGAAATCCTTATTCGGCGAATATAAGGATGCTTTGGATAAAGAAACGCCGCGAGGTCTCGGCACATCTGATTGAGCACATATTACGATTGATGAAATAACTAACACAAATGAATACAAGTTATTTATCCACGACGACTGGACCATGATTGATAAACTTTATAAATTAGACGCCTATTCACCGGTAACTATTAGTATAAAATGCTTTTAGTTCTGATAAAATTGTGTAGTACGTGTAGGAAAATGACACTTTGACAACTTTACTTTTTTAATTTTTTTAGGATTTATCGACCTTCCTTGGATATCTACTTTTCGGACCAATTCCGGACCATAGAGCACAGCGTGACTTTATTTTTTTAGGAAAACAGCAGCTCCTGTATAAGAATATGTTTTTGGTAGGTAGGTATTTAACAAAAAAGACACAGATTTAAAGGTTAAACACCGCACAACATGACCATATACATGTGTTACTTAAAGAAAATATTTTAATCTCTCTGTACTGTATGAACTTTATTACGTAGTCTATGGTTCTAGTTCCGAAACAAATAAAATTGACAGTGACAGTAGACTGTGTCAGTGGCGTATAAAGTCATTTGACAAAACATTAAAAATCAAAATAAAATCAAATGTGTTTTTAGTTTTGCGGTTAATCCCAAATTGTATGCAAATATTTAACATAGTGTATTAAAATGAATATGCAAGACATATTAGCACAATCAAGCTTTCATATGCTTGAAGGAAAAATTGATAGTCGTATATTAAAAGCTTTGAAAATTATGGGTTATATCAAACCTACCCAAATACAAGCCAAAACGTTACCGCAACTTCTTAATGGTGCCGATATAATTGGAGCAGCGAAAACTGGAAGCGGAAAAACATTAGCATTTTTAATCCCAGCTGTTGAAATGATGCTAAAGCTACAATATACAAGGAAAGAAGGTAAAAGTTCTTTGCACCAAAAATTATGTTATAGTCAATTAACTACCACTCTTTCAATTAAATATAATGGGAGACTATCTCAAAAGGCTGCAAAATATTAGTAGTATTACTTATTGAAGTATGAAGCAACCAAAGTTCTAATTTCAGACAATTAGTCTGCTTGAAAATGTGGTAATTTTCACATCTATACATCCATGTGCATTCGAAGCCAGCCACTTTGTGTAGTGTCACTTGGTTGGGGACCCATGTAACTACATGTTTTTTTTTTACAAACGTTTTTCAGGTACTGGATGTGTTATAATATCACCCACACGTGAATTAGCACTACAAACATATGAAGTGTTAAAGAAACTTTTATCAGAAATTAATTTAACACACATTTTAATTGTTGGCGGAGAAAAAAAATCAAAAGAAATTGTGAGATTACGTAAAGGTAATTATTTAAATGGTCTGAAATAATATATTACTGAATGTAGGTGTATTGTTGGTTGTACATTAATATTAATTTTCAGGTGTAAATTTCATAGTCAGCACACCAGGTAGATTACTTGATCACCTACAAAATACTGAAAAGTTTTCTTGTAACAACTTAAAATATCTAGTTCTTGATGAAGCTGATAAATTGCTAGAAGCAGGCTTTGAGAACCATATCGCTGGAATTATAAATTTACTGCCAAGTAAGTAGCAAAAAGTGTGGCAAAATCATTAATTTTCTATTTGATAAAGTAAGGGACAACATGTTCCAATCTCAGATTTAACTGAGATATTGTATGTGTATTATATTATATATTATAAGGCACATACATGATGTTAAGTAGTAATTATTACTCCAGATCAGTAATAACATCATTAACACTAAGGCAACAACAAAATACTGAAGAGAGAATGTACTGGCTCTTATGTACATGCATAAAAATTCATTATCTTCTGTAGTCTTAAATATTAGTAGAATTTACAACTTTGAATATTATTACCGTTTGTTAATTTTATTTTTAATTTACCGTATTTTTATTAATTTTTTTTTTTAATTTACCATATATTAATTTTAGAGAACAGGCAAACAGTGTTGTTTAGTGCAACAATAGATGAGAACGTAAAGAATTTAGCAAGATTAGCTTTGAAGCATAATCCTGCTTTGATATCAGTTAAAGATGAGGAACAGTCTACAGTTACGGGACTGCAGCAAGGGTAAGAGACAGAATCTTTTTGTTTTGACCTTAATTGTCGATATTGTACTTTTTACGTATTTTGTATGATTGAAAAATGTTTTTTAACACTATTTTTGCTCAGATATTTCATATGTCCAGTGGAAAAAAGGATTTGCTGGCTGCATAAAGTGTTGAAGAAATGTAAAAAACTGAAAGTGATGGTATTCTTCTCATCCTGCAATTCAGTTGACTTCCACTATGATTTTTTTAGAGGACACTGTATGGCTAATGTGTTAAGTATACATGTCAGTATTACTTTTACTACAGAATGACTTGCACTAGACTATTAATCATTAATACAAGTCAAAAAACCTATCTGCTCAAAATTAGGGGGAAATTTTCAGAAAATCTATAGCCTGTCATTCACACAATAAAAACAAACTCAATCTCATCCATCAACCCTTTTTGGATTTAAATTGTGCCAGAAAACGGACATGTTACATACATAACTTTGGAAAACATTACCCTAATTACACATTCAGGTAAAAAACTAATGTTTTAGGTGAAACAACATTGTCTCTTTAAATGTCTATTGCCTTACAGGGTAAGCAAAGTCAACGTAGAAGAAAAGAAGCTTTTCATAGTTTTGTTAAGGCTGAAAGAGGTATTTTGTTTTGTACTGATGTGGCTGCCAGAGGGCTGGACATTCCTAAGGTAGACTGGATTGTACAATTCGATCCACCATCAGATGTAAAGGTATATAGCTAACAACAGTTTGCGATAGTCCATCTAGTGTTAATCTCTGAATAAGTTGGACAATAATTATACTTACACTATCTCTGTTGATACGTGGTTAGTAATTAATGGTTAATTTTTTTAATATTATAGGAATATATTCATAGGGTAGGACGCACGGCAAGGGGCTTAAATGCAAATGGACGCGCTGTTATATTACTGCGACCTGAAGAAGAGGAATTTGTTACCTTTCTAAGGAATGAAAAAGTTTATTTAGACAAATATAACTTTGATGAGCCTTCAGATGACATACAGCATAAGGTAAAACTTATAATTCATAACTGAAGATTAATCTAAGCTTAAATATTTAAGGTTGGATTAATATTTTACCCTTCAAAGCTATTGATTCTGATACTGTTTTCATTTTTCGTGGAATTAAAGTTTGATAATGTTATTTTCAGTTAGAAGAACTTATACAAACCAATGGTATTATGAAGATTTCAGCTCGCAAAGCATATCTTTCATTTCTAAGATGCTACAAGAAACATCCACTAAATAAAGTTTTCAATATTAATAAATTAGACTTGAAACTTGCAGCAAAAGCATTTGGGTTCTTAGATCAACCACATGTTGACTTTTGTATC
>DWOX01000330.1:0-10869 GCA_018251315.1 Nastra julia | reverse complement strand
ACCATCTTAGTCCTCAGGGGTAGCAACGCATCTTTTAAGATGTCCATGGGCGGCAGGGGTTGGTGGCACTCTCAGCTTGTTTACTATCTTAACACAATAAAAAAGGAAGGAAAGGTACACCTAACATTTCATCAAAATAACCACGAACTCTCTTCTTATTTGATGCTTCTTACCAAAGTTATTCTAAATTAAATACTTTTCAAACACAAGTAATACGTACCGTAAAAATAAGTCAATGATGTGGATAATCATTACATTTTATTAAAATTTGAAAGGAAGACTGCAGAATTTTAACGTACTTTTCAAATTGTGTCTAAATTTAGTAGATGTTGAAATTAAGAGACTTGCTTCAGTAGAATCTGTTCACCCCTTTGTCATATAATATGAGGACACTAATCGTTTGAACATCTCGAATCTAGTCTTGACAAGGAGGGTGTCGCGATGGTGTCAATGAATTATCGAGTGTTATCGAATGAGTGAGGGGTGTAGCAGCCTTTGACGCACTTGTCCCAGATTCACTCCTCTCGTTGTATTCAAATACAGTGCGCTTGTGAAACCAGAACTTTACAAGAATAGTTTGCTGATCTCGGAAATTTAAAAGAATAGTTTACAGAATAGCTTTGGAAAACTTTTTAGGCTTAAGTCTGATGTATTTTTCATTCATAAAGCCGATGATAGCATAGGTTCTGTCTACGGTGACATTAGAAACTTCTAATGCAATGTTGTGAATAAGTTTATTTTATTTTTTGGAATGTTTGACGTTCGTTAAGTGAGCTACTTGATCCTAAGACGAAATAAAGGATTTGAATTTGAATTTGTTTCTACATCACAGAGAACTGTGACAAATGACTTGTAATGAACACAACAATAACTGCATAAGGAAATAGTGGCTAATAATATTAATAGATATTTTTGTTACTTCAAGTTAACGCAAATGGCAATCTCTTGTACGGACTATTGCAATATTGTTTATGTAACAAATGAACAGTCGGACAACTTGTTATAGAGTTTATAATTATAGAGTGGTGAATATTGTTGTGATTTTTCTAATCTATAGATTATAATCAAAATTTCATTCATGGATTCAATTATTATGTTTACCTGTCACATAATTTTCTTGTCACTTTAGCTGAATAAGAGATATTTGTCCATGTAAAAGAGTGGCGTATGCAATGTGTTGAGCAAATAAATGAATAAATGGAGGTAATAGAATCCTGAGTTATACTTAACAACTTTGAAAAGTTTATAAGTTCAGAACCTGAAAAAGCAGACTCCATTGCAGCTACAGTCCTAAGAACTAATTTACGCTCGATAGAGATAAACACAAAATCGTTGCACGATGTAGGAATTCTTACTTCAAAGGTTTAAGCCATGTTACAGACTGCTAAGAATTCCGCATGTACTTTTGTGAATATTGATTAAGGTTCGTAGACAGGAATTCTGTACACTAAACGCTTAACGATAAGTTATTTAAAAGATGTGTTTTAATTAATTCGACGATTGCATTATCTTGTTCTACTTTTATATATTACGATAACTGACTTACAAGTCCTGACATTATTACTAAAGATGCAATTTTGTACGGGAATCCCTTATGATACCTTTAGTTTATTAGTGAATATGAAAGTGGACTTAGAACGATGCAATTTTGTATAGTAATTCCTTATGGTACTTTTGGTTTTTAGGAGGCTACGTAATTATTATTCAAAATTTACCGCTAAAAGGAGACAATGGAATGTTAAATCTTTGTATAAGTACCCTAACTTTAAGTTATAAAAAGCTCTTTCCAGGATTAGCATCCTAGCTAATCATTAATAATAAGGAAGATTTAGGCCCCTAGTAGACACACGTAAATATCTACGGTTCATTCGCCGTATTGTTGTACCATACATATAAAAACGTGTGTTTACAAGGGGCCTTAGGATTCTTCATTTGAATTTAAATGTAATCCGTATTTCGAACTTCATTGAAGATATAGTGTATAAGTATAACTAGAAGTATAAGAATATAGTGTACTCCACGCTACTTTAGTCCAGATTGGTACCCTCCGCAATGCTAGTAGGAAAGAGCAGCTAGTATCGTACTGATGTAGTGTTGTCTCTCCTAGGGCAGCAGCAGCAGTTCCACTTCGCGTTTGGACAGCGGCCGTTCCCCTTCCCCCCGGACCCGCTCGGTGGCTTCCGGATGCCGCCCATCACCACCTGTCAGAGTAAGTTGGACTTTATTGCTTTAAAATAAGGAGTAAAAATATTTAGAGTATAAATATTATGCTTGGCCTCGACTCATTAATCGTCCAATACTAAACACGGGTCAGTCCTCATAACTGAGGAGGCCGATAGAATACTTCAGCACGCTGCTCCAGATGCGGATCGGCGGAGGGGTTAGCGGCGAACCTAAGTGTTGGAAGCTTTTTAAGCCGCCCTATGGCCTCCAACATGACTTTATGACTGTTTAACAATAAAAACCGAAGCACGGAAATGCTCAAGATTTTTTGGTACTAGCGGTCAAATTTGCTTAAAATATTATGCTTAATGACTAATGGGTGGCTGATATCCTAACACTAGGATGCCCTTTAGTTATTGTTATGATTTGGTACCTAAATATGTTCCGGGTTCGATTCCCAATTGACTCAAATATTAACGTGATAAGTTGCTTGTAAATGTGAGTTTTAGTGACATCCTTTCAAATGTTTTATTGACTCAAAAACCGAGAAACACGTGAGCCACGTATAATGTTATCGTAAATGTAAATATAAAATGAATAAAATATTTAAGATCAGATTGTAAACTGGATGCGAAAGCGGTATGTTGACGCAATTCTTTAACATCCAGAACCGTTGTAAATTAAAAATTGTACTTTAATATTATTGACCGATATCACATTACAGAAGAGTAACAGTGGACAAGATTATCATAAATAATTACAATAATATGTAATTACACAAATATTTTTCATATAGGAAGTAGTACTACGTAACTGAAACGGATCTCCATTTATTTGATTTCATAAAAATAAAGCAAAAGGATTATGGACGGAGTTTAACTCTACATTCCAACTCTAAAACCCCCAAAAAGCAATCAAAAGCAAATCGCCCACTCAAACTGATAACCGGATCATTCAGAAATCTATATCGGAATGCAGGACGCGAACAAACCTTATAACGGCTGCGGCGGCTCAAAAGTGAATGAGTCACCAAACCGTGCGGCAATACGCTAAACTACGTTCACTAAAGCGCGGATTCAATCAGTCGGTTGTAAAAAAAATACGACGAACGCT
Source organism: Nastra julia (assembly GCA_018251315.1). NCBI lineage: Eukaryota > Metazoa > Arthropoda > Insecta > Lepidoptera > Hesperiidae > Nastra > Nastra julia. The sequence goes on along the minus strand of DWOX01000330.1, from coordinate 7,593 downwards.
GACTGCGAACCCAATCGAACAAGCGTGCATCGAGCCCGCTAAAATCCAGGACTGCCCAAAACAACTCGTACGGCTCAAAACGGGTAAAAAACATTCACAAATCGGCGCGGCGTGCGCGTATCGTATAAAAACCGAGTTCGCCGATCGCCGGCCAAAAACGGAACCGTGATACCGAAAAATAAAAGCCCATAATACTCCGGAAAAAATAAAGTGGACGCAACGTGCGGGCGAGCGCTCGCTGCGTTGTCGTTCCCGATATCTTTATAAGTGGAGATTGCGTCGTATTGTTTTCGATTCTATTTCACTGCAGTGCTTAAGTACTTCGCTTTCATCCGTTTGGCGTTTATACATCATTCGTACCTAGAAACAATCATCATCTGAAAAGATAATTAGGTTTTATTGGCTTTTAAACGTTCTATCTGTTTTTTGTTTTGTGAATTTTCAGGTTTAAAAGCTTTGTATAAAAACACACTCCCATATTAATAAACATCTGCTCTTTGAATTTAGATTTATCCTAGGATAAATCCGAGGGTTCGTTTATTAAGATTTTTTGTCAAAACGCAATTTGGCCTAGGCATGTGGCATTTCTGCTGCAGTCTCGCCTTACGTATGAGATTATTTAAAAAGCATGTTAAATTCACTCCTGGGGCTAATTCGACCAAATTACAAGTCATTCTCTCTAATAAATACTTAGGCCTATAAAAATACTTAAAACAAAAACCTATTTCTTACTTGCAGGGGTGCCTACAACGTTATTAGCCAGCATCGTATCTGCCGTGCAAAAAATGATTTACGTGTCCGTTGCGACGTGGCCAATCTTGCGTCCAATTAAAAACCGCACGGATCCTGACACGAATCGTATTGGTTCATGTACAGTACTGTCATCTTTATGTAAGTCGGATTTTTTCGTTAAAACTTCAGTATAGAGAGGAAACGCTGCCCGAGACTTGGATTTTGTATGTACGGACCACAGACCCATTAAAAAGAATAGACAGAGCGTTCGAATACAATGGCGACTAAATAAGTGACATACAAAAATGTGTCACTTGATCACCGTATACTGCCGAGCAGTAGGCTTAATTATGGTCGGGAAGCGTCATATTTAAAAGTTCGTCACTTTGTCGCGCGCTCGCTTCGGCGCGATCAATTTGTCTATTAATTTTTTGGGTCTGTGATTGTATGTACACATCGATGCAACGCTTACAAAGGCGCTTTACGCAACAAAGGTCGTAAATCCATAATACCACCTTTTTTAGAAACCTGTATAGATCGAAAGAGCGTTAAAACTTATTTCAGATTAGATTGAAACGTAATTTTCATAGAAATGGTGATTACGCCCTTTGCTATGTTTTTCTCTATCACATAGTTTCCTGACGTTACACTTTCGGTTTGTGTAAAAGCTAGCCTTAATTGAGTACAATAATATAATTTAAAAAGGAAATGTGAGGTTACATTTCATTTTACTACTTAGATTTTTTATCGAACTAGCTATCCGCCAGTTCTTCGCTTTCGTAACAACTATGCCTGTAAATACGCAAAACATTGCTAATAATTTATTTGGGGTGTAATATTTTCTATGTAAATATGAGTTAAACAGTTGTTAGACGTTTGTTTATAAATTAATAACAACAGTAAACTAATTATAATGACGACTATAATACTAAAATTTCATCTAATTTACGAATCAAATTACGTATGCTAAAAAAGTTTTATAAAATATAAAACCAAAAAGTGTGTTGTAACAAATGAATTTCGAGGAAAACCAATTTTCCGCTCTCTTCTCAAATCTTTTCTAACGTTGGGGCAATAAAATCCAGACGACCTCAAACTTGTTTAGTTGTCGTGCAGCAATAGCGCTTTATAACAAGTTTCTAATGCTTACTCGCTGGTTTACTTACCAGAGTTACTTTTATCGGTTTCCAAAGATTTCTGTATGTTTTACTGAACAAGGTTTATGGGTTTCTATAATAAAGTGGCCTGATATATTTAGTTAAGGCTAGCTCTGTTACAAATTGTTATTTGATGCTTGACTTACGTTAGTTTAAATGTTTTTTAAGTGCTCATAGTCCTGCGGCTTACGTCGATACAAAGCGATGGACGTTGGAGAAATAAGCCGCGGTCGGAAAGTGAACGAGTGAACGCTAGTGGAGAATTTTCTTAGCGTTTCTGTGCTTCGGAGGGCACGTTATGTCATCAATATCAATTATTATGATCAGATGAAGAGCCTAAAAGGCCTTTGTGCGGCATAAGACTTCGAGCATGAGGTGGACAATAGCCCCACCACCAATCCGCACTGCTAGCCACTTTCATTTAACCGATAAATACCGTTGTTTACCTTTTTCTCGTTTGAATGCATATGCATATGCGTATGTATACATGTCGTCGGGCGTTAGTGGTAGTATCCCTGAAATTGCTTGGTAAGTACAAAGATCGTAAATAAACAGAGGTTCAGTCATATTTTAATTTATACTAATAACATAAAGCTGAAGAGTTTGTTCGTTTGTTCAATAGTCAACGTGCTAATCTCAGGACTGGAGCGATTTACTAAATCTTTAAGTGTAAGATAGTTCATTTATTTAAGAAGGTTATTGGCTATATAACATCACGCTAAGATGAATAAGAGAGGAGCAGCAATGAAAAATATAATCCTTTCACGCAGGCAGAGCCGCAAGCGAATTCTAGTAAAATATAAGATTATAAGATTTCAACTTTCCTAACATAGTCTGGCATACTTGTAATATAACATTTATAAAAGTCGGAAGTCAAAAGAATGGCACAAAAAGAAGAGTTTCCAACTTAATTACTAAGTTCCTTGTCACAAGACTCTTTGCTTGGCGCTTTAAAGTTATATAATTCAGTACCTGCGGAAAAAAAGGCAGGGTGCGTTTATACACTTATATATTTTCTTCACGACTGTACAAGGAAAAGGTACTCCACGTAGATCAACTTTAATTAACAGTTTATTACTTTTCTGTTATAATTACAATACTTCTTGCCACGAATTCAGAAAATAAGACTGATGTGTAGAGTTTGTGATGTCAGGATTTGTAGAGGTAAGGCATGTAGAGTTAGCATCTTGGGTCTCATAAATTGTTGAAAATGTGAACTAAGTATACGGTTTCGCCTTGGAAACATGAAAATGAAAATGTTTTTGGTATCACGCATTGTAATGTGAAAAATATCTTTCAAAATCAAATATCTGATGTACTTTCTCCTTCATCTTTATACATAAAAGCGAAAGGTCACTCACTCATTCACTCATCACGAAATCTCAGAAAGACGAAATCTCACTAAGACGGGATTTTACGAAATTCGAAATCTAAGGGGTTGTTTTCGGGGTTGAGAATTTGTATGAAACTTCGTTACTATGAGTGATTGGAGATTTGAATTTTGCACATGGATTCTTTCTAGGATGTAGATGTTTAGATGTAGATGTTAGGGTTGATAATTGATATAATACTTCCACGCGGGCGGAGCCGCGGGCGATCTAGCACTGAAATTAGGTACTAACTTCCGCGGTGCTAACTCACTATCAAATAAAGAATATAATTTACTAGTAACAGTCTCTTCTACAGTACTAGGTACACGGGATACACTCCTACAGGATGTCCGTGGACGGCAGGGGATGTTGCCACTGCCAGATTATTGGCTATCTTAATACCATAAAAAAGTCTGTCGTCTCTGACTAAACAGCGATTAAGAATGCAAATGCTTAGCCGCCATCGCCAGTGAAACGACATTTCATCTTGTCCAACAAGAATAGATTATAGAATAGCTCGAAACATCTACTTTCATTTCCTAGCGCATCTTTATGTAATGTTAATTGTACACGAGCGAATTTCATTACTTCGCCGACGACCGTCGGTTCTGAGTCGTGTCATTTGATTATAAACATAATTCGCTAAATTGGAATCGAGTAATTGGAATTATAAATGATGGCTTAGTGGTTTGAATGTTGATCTGCCGAACATGAGTTCCTGTGTTTGAATCTCGACACGCGTATCATATTTTAGTAAGTAAAACCTTTAAGTGCGTGTGCAAAACAAATTATCACGCTTAGGTGATATCATGAGGAAACCTGCACACCTGAGACTTCTCCATAAAGTTCTCAAAGGCGTGTGAAGTCTGCCAATACGCACATGGCCAGCGTGGTGGACTACTAGTACGCAGCTGTATAATTCAGACATTAAATTGCGGAAAATTTTAAAAGAAAAAATACTTCCCTGTTACGAATTCAAAAGCGGATAATATAAAGGGAAAAAAACTTTCCTGTTACGATTTAAAAATAAGTCTAATACAGCATTTTTAAAAGCTGAAGAGTGCGCATTTTTATGGACTAAATTAAAACGTTATCTTTTTTCCTGCTTTGATACGTACCAATAAAAATTAAGATGTACATATATCCGTTTTAACATAAATTTAAAAGCAGAACAGCGTTACAAAATAAAGTTTGATGTTACGTGTAATGTAACCTGTAATTATGTGTAATACAAGTGCATTGTATTCACTATTTTAGTATGCAGTAATGAAAGTTTTGTGCAGAATTCTTCAACTGTAAACTAACAATGGCCTCGAAAAGAATGTAAAATTAACATATTTCCTTATTTCAATCAATGACGAAAGAAAATGTTTTATTGTGTAACGACCAGCTTATCTCCAATTTCTCCCTTTTTATGGTAAACCTTTGGGTCCTATCGAGGACTGCCTGAAAACGGATGGTAGTGTGCGATTCAATAGGCTACAAGAAAACTTTAACTAATTTCAAACTACTTAATATAATATCGTGGATTATAAGTATGTAGATATACTGCTGTAAAAAATAAATCAGAGAACAATTTTATTAGTAAGTTAAGCCATGCCAGATGTATTTTTATTTAAATTTAAAATAAGGCAGTCTTTAACTACAATCTCACAGTAAGTGACGCATAGTAAGTGACGACAAAGTCTAGAATGGTAATCAAACTAACTTAGGGTCAGTTTTTGGATCCGTAGTTCAGGCGACCAATGGTTAAAAATATTAACTTATGGTTAAACGTGGAGTGCAGCAACGTGTGTAATGCGTATACCATAATATTATTATGTCTTCATTCATTTACTTAATTCCAAAATATCTATACCTGAGAAGCATAAGGGCCTATGTGATATTTCTTTTGGTTCTACTGTGAACCTGTGATTTGTTACGTAGGCCCTTATGCTTCTCACGGCGAGATATGTTGATCCCTCTGTGTCTTTTTCATAGAACACTATACTACTCCTGCCGGAGTTCTTCCTTGGTTCCTATGTTATTAGATAGTTCGTAATAAGGCGCTAATTTAACCATTATACATATAAGTATTTTAATTATTGGTCGCCTTAACTATGGATCAAAAAATCGGCCCTTAGACATGAATTAGGTAATTACCTCAAGATCTTACCAGTAAGCATTTTAGCAGCAACGGTGATGGTGTCGCCCCCTGGCAGGTCTAGTTGTGCGATGTGGACTCTGCCGAACGCGCCGCTGCCAATCAGGGAGCCCAGACGCACGTCAGCATGACTTACTTCCCACTCATCATCATGCTTGGCCCCAATCTATCCGAAAAACCGATCTGATCAACTAAACTTAAAACTTTAGTAATATGTCTTGTCTCTCCCTTAGGTACTTAACATCTCTTTCAGAATCCTGTAGAGTTTGATAAGTATCATCAATACTTAATCAGGGTAACGACCTCACAATCCATTCATTCAATTTAGTTCATTCGTTCATTCTTTCAGTTCATTGGTTCATTACATTCTACGGCTCACCAGAATACTTACATTGGATACCCTTGCCTCAGACGATCATAATCTTTCAGTCATAATTATGTCTAAATCTACACTTAATTTTAAAACACGTTAAGTCATAAAATAGTGAGTAGACAGCTCTTGATATATTGTTGATTTAGTAGCAATGTATTTACGGTTCAAGAAACTCATATTGCTAACCATTTGGAAATCTTGGAAGGTTTACCCGCTCCTGTAATAATATGGCGTATTTAGATTTAGATACTTGACGATTCCCTCGGTTTGCCCGCCGAAAAATGTTTGAAAAAGGATTGGCTTCATTCTAAGTTTCTAGGATTAAATCTTGATCAAGGACGTACTCTATGCTAAGTTTAATTTAAATACATACACTTGTCGTGAGGAACTACGAACGGTATAAAATCTATCCTGTCCTATTGTATATGATACATTTCATGTTAATCCATATAACGGTAAGTGCGTGAAGTAAATCTATGGTCTTCACAAATTCACATTTAAATTATACTAACAATCGCCGGCAGCTCTCCCTTCGTGGAAGGATTCTAATTTCTATTGCTGCTCCTCTCCTTTTCATCTTAGCGTGATGTTATACAGCCTATAGCCTTCCTCGATAAATGGACTATCGTACACTAAAATAATTTTTCTAATCGGTCCAGTAGTTCCTGAGATTAGCGCGTTCAAACGAACAAACAATTGAGCTGTATTTAGTATAGTTCGGGATTTTGTTTACCTCAAACTCCCTATGAACGTATAAAGGGCTTTCTTCCATCTGCCCCCGCACCGGGATCTCATTATTACTGAAACAAAGAGAATAATTGAGTCAAAGTTCAAATTAAATACTCGGTTTTGTTTATTCGTTACTGAGTGGATTCTGTTGGAAGATTAGTTATGTCGGGTTTTGCGTGTATACGACACACTTGGAGTAACAGTTTGCTTGTACAATATATAACTGGGTTTGGGTGTCGGATGGTTCGGAAGTCTAAAAGGTGTGTGACTAAAGCGTAACTATTGCCGTATTAGCAGTGTCAATGAAGGATATGTTCCCTGCGGGATTGCCACCGGTGGCAAATGCAGCACCCCCGAGTTTACTAAGGACTTCGAACGTGTAAGCCAAAATTCGTCAGTTTTAGCCAATTTAACACTTCAGCTCTTAGGCGGCACTTCATTATACCTGTAGCTTATACATAGAATCTTAACCCTTAATTTCGGACCCTGACAAATTGCGATATAGGGCCTAAGTAATAATGAATAGGGTTATACCAAACATCCTTATTAAACCAACCCTAAATACTTAGCTAATTACTATCAGATGGCATTTCAGAAGCTGAATCAGTAGGCAGTCTGAAAAGGTAAAGTTTAATACGGGAACTAGCAGTTACCTAAAATTAATTTCAGTAATATTGACCTGCAGGTGTCCGGTATATTTTCTACAAAATTTGGGACATTTCGTGCGGAAAAGCGGACTTTAGTAAAAATTTTAAACAATCCAAAGGCTGGAGTTTTTGGAAGATTTCCTTTCACATTAAATGTCTGTGGCCTCAATACATTAACGGGTCTCTGCTGAGCACAGATACCTACTAATGTCTGAGGAGACATGGAGCATACCCCGTCTCGTTGCCGGAGGGGATAATGGCCAATCCAAATGTCGGAAGATTTTTATGCCGCCCAGAGGCCTCTATCCTCTAATAAGCCATATTATGGATTAACGATTGCATGTGGCGATAACAACTGGGACCGATGGCTTAACGCTAAAGAAATTCAAATCAACATATCTAAATTTACGGTTGGAAAAAAATAATTCAAATTCTTTTTTTT
>DWOX01000329.1:0-10872 GCA_018251315.1 Nastra julia | reverse complement strand
GACCAGATGTTTGTTAATAATACCGTGAAATCTTGTTTACTTATCTTTTAAAATATTTACATCTTATTAAGTTATTAATTAGTGAGGTTAAGATTACAATAGAACGATCGCAAATAAACAATTGAGGTCTTAGATTGTGGCTACTCTCATTATATGATGTTAATTCAGAAAACTTAAGTTCATTGTTCCAAACAGGACAATGGCCTGGTATTTCACATAAATATTGTTTAGGAATGCGATCTCCTTCTATTGTTAACCATTTACGTAAATAATAAGTAACTTCAACAAATTTTTAACCTTTTTCTTTAGAGTAATTAAAAGTACAAAATATTCATTTTGTTATTCGTATGTAACAATCGATTATGTCGACAAATTAAAACTCGATTCTTGATTTTTTTATTGCATTTGTCCAGAGAGTATTTAAAGTGTCAGAGTAGCATAAAAAGTCCCTTTTAAATTCTTGCGTTCCTAAATGACTTTATACATCAAAATAAACGACCACAAATAAAATAAATCCGGCTGGCTCATTTAGTATTTTACAATTTCAGATATTTCAATGAATGGTATTTTAATTTAATGTTAATGTTATTCTTATTTGGTTTCAGGTAAGTCGTTATAAACGACAGTTCAGACGGGGCGCAGCGACCAACGCACTTGGTCCAAGTATTTTTATTACCTAGTTCCATTTATATAATATACTGAGATATAATTACGGTGGTTAATTTTATGGATTTTGTTGTCATTATTCGTTCCACTGTTTACCAGCGGATTATTCGCGGTAACTCAAAGCACAACGAGACTGATTGACTTAAAATACCTATAATCATGACATTCGTAGAAGCCACTTACGAGCGGAGTTCATAATTTGGTCCTTTGTTTTTACTTTCGACTCCATAGTTCTGTTGTAAATTTTTTTTCACTCGAGTACCAATTTTATAGTGATTTTGAAGAAATAAACCTCTAATTGGCTTAATGGCGGTCGTTTTACGATTACAGCCGAGACGCACCGCCCGTTCTTAGAATTAAAATGCTGTCTCTAGATTCATTAGTTCACCCTATAACATGTTTAATATAATCTTAATGGAGTTCGTGTACAAAAAAGTTTTATAGTTTCGTGACCAGACAGTTGGGGAGTAAAGTTTGTTATACATATGTACGTATATGTCGCGTGATAGTTTCAACTAAATTAAAACGGATTTTAACTGAACTACTATCGATTTACCATTAGATATAAGCGTAAAAGATGAAAGTCATAAATTATGGGTATAATTGGTTATAACTTGTTTAAAACACAACTAAATCGTTTAGAAGATCAAGTAAGTATCCTTTCACATAAGTTAAAATATTTAAACTGGTCGACCCACATCGCAGGTGAAACACCGTCTCGTTCGTTTCGGTGTGTCGATGGAATATAAGAGAAAAGAGCAAGAAGTTCCGCATTTCATTTACTTTAGGAAGGTTCTTTAAAAAAATCGTTTGAACCTTTAGTCGAGCCTATGTATGGTCCAGATGGTGATATGGGGATAGTCTCCATAGTGGGTTTGACATACACTATCTATGATATACCTTTTTCAAAAGAAAAGGCTTTCGGTTTCTTTTTGTTTTCTTCTAATTATCACTTGTCAATTCATCTTGACAGATCTAACTGTGTTATTTGCTTAGTGGAAGACTGTCATTCGTCAACTATAACCGACTTTTTGAACAATTAATTTATTTAAGAGAGACGTAAGAATTGAAGGGAACTTCTTGTAATCCCATACTTTAACAAACAAACGAATAAGAAAGTTTAAGAAACTACTTTAGTCGTACAGAACGACTAGGTAGCTTGTAGTAAAATATGTATTTCGAATCTATACAACTGTTACCACTTACGTCGTTTAGGACTTAAATAAAATACATCGGCTAACATAGTTTTGTTCTTACTGCGTGCATTCAAATTACCTACTTGTGAAAATTCTTGGCTGTTTACAATAACAAACTAGGAAACACTAATAATAAGCTCACAAGACGTCGGGTTGAGGGTATCGATCGATCCGAGTGGATTGCGTCCCGAGGCGGCGCGGGCGGCGCGTAGGCAAATGGACGGCTAATTGCGTAAAGAAAAAACAAAATCTACTACGTTTCCACTGCTCGAACGGCAACGGCAAGTGACGGTGCTAGATTGCGGTGTGAAGTAACGGCGGATTGAGAATTCCGTTTAAATTTAAATCAGGAGTTAAAGTAAGATATAAATAAGTTATCAGTTCTAAATATTTTATGGTGCCTTTGCAATTAAAATATCTCCGGCTTTAAGCTAGAGGCAAAATAATATCTTATTTATGTCATACTTACTCGTAACAATAGTAATATTCTACAAGCTGTTGTCATCATCAAATTTAAAATGCCATAAAATTCACACAGTTCAACATGACATTAATACGAAATTGATGTTTCCGAAGACAATTTTGACATTATCTGCTGTTATTGGGATTGCACTGTGTAAATAATTTTATTGAAAGGGCAGATATTATCAACAATGCGATCAAGGTTTTTCTCACAGTTTTACTGTTCTAAAACGTATAAATGTAATTGAGTTGCTCTTTTCTACTGATACATATTTATCTAGATCTAGATGCTGATTTAAATTGAGTTAAAATTTTAAGTAAGTCAAGTATTTTTATTCTTTTGTTTTATTTTATTTTTGCGCAATGGAAACACGCAGAGCTCGATGGAATGCATTTCGAGGCAAGATCACAATGAGCCCTGGGAGTAATTTCCTTAATTCCACACTCGGTGCTTGTTCCCAACTATATATCCCATTTATATAGAACCACTCTTTTCGGCATACCATAACATAATGGCTTTGAACTGTGGGAAATATGGGGGCTTCAAAATATCTCGCGTGGAATGCATTTTTATAGGTCCCACTATAGGACTCTAAGGAGCCTATTGAATTTTTTCAATGCTTCACCAATTTCTTTTGACGTAGTTGCTTATGCAAATCAATTTAATTTGCTGTACATTCCATAATCTAACAAAGCACAATCAGAAATCTCTGTAGGTGGTACAAGAATAACTAAGAAATGGAAGCGACGATCCAGACCTTGAACAGAGTTAATTCATAATCAATATTATCGTAATTCAATTACTGTAGTCTTCGTTATATTACACCAATTTCGACGTCCATAAAGTATTTTAGTTTCTAAATCGCTGGGAAAATCATGTACACATCTACGGATTGACCATTAATCAGTCTAGCCTTAGTTTATAACTCTGTACGGGCGCAGACACGGCCCGCGGCGTTTGGACAACTTCGACATGTCCGCCGACCTAGTTCACCACCACCGACCATCGCCGCCACTACACCCACTTTATGTAATGTGGCAGGTAAACAATTTTCACGACAATTATCTCTTTACGTAACTCCCGCAATGGGCTTTAATTACATAAAAGATATTACGGCACCGTCATATTTTTTCCCAGCATCTCTCAAATGCTGGTCATTTTTAATAAGAACTACCTTCGTTGAAACATCGTTTGTCGTTTGTTCCTGCTCTTCCAAAAGCGACTGTAGCGGTGATACATAGAGTTGATAATTGTTTAGTTACCAAATATGGAGTGAGGTAGCCCACCGTACAGGGCTAGGTTGCGTATGCGCTTGTTTTGTTCGCAGAAGCCTAGGGAGCTCCGTAAACGTGCTCGTTGCCGCTATTAGAACTGCAATCTTTTTACGTCGCCACATTCTCTGTAAATGCACCGAATGACTGACTGAATACTTCACTGTAACGAGAAGTCCATTCTTTAGTACCCGTATCATTAAAACGGCACTTATTTTTGCTGTCGAAATTAAAAGCATTTAGAACATTTACTTACTCATTAACTTAAACTATTTCTACTTTGTGCTCTCATTTCTTATGACTGAAGCAATTGAAATTATCCAATGCAAAATTATGAAATATTTTCCTGTTTATGGTTCAATATTGTTTATTTGTGGCGCCAACTCTTAAATCTGTTCATTCCACGAAGTGTTCCAGATCCGCCTGTTCGTCATGTTACTCGAAAACAAATGATTTCAATCGTATTTGAGTCACTGAATTCTAAATAAGTTTGCAAAATATACCTAATTCATATGCATAACAATACCATCAGTCATCTGGCGTTGTGGTTTGTCGATGGCCACCGGTGTGGTTACTGTGTGGGTGTCTCGTCTTACATTTTAAATAACATTTATTCGTGTCTATTTTATATATTCCAGTAAAACCCAGACCTACCAACGCGGTGGCTACATCTGTTGTATGGTGCTCTAACAGATTTTTACTTTGTGAATGTGGATGATTGAATATATCTTGCGAGTTTCATAGTTCTTCATTTTCCACCAACATAATTATCATAAGTACGTCCGTTTGCGACTGAAGATGAATGGTGTATGTACCATTCCGTAGCCGCATAGTAATGCTTAATGTACTTTTCCGAGTTCGTATATAATTTCTCATCTTACTTACATTTGCAAACGCCTTAGAACATTGTTCCTGGGTCTAGATCAATGTTATAAACACAAATGTTTATCAATTTTTTTATGAATCACAAACAGTCACAGCTACTATTCTATCATTTCTTACCGTCCAATAAAGATAGAGATCTAAACACACGGTGACACCGATATCACACCAGTCATACAATGTTCCTTTAAACCAATCACATCGCTAAAAATGATCTAAGCTTAAGTTGCGTGCTACGGCATGACAAGCATTGCAATACAAAAAGTGATTTAAGATTTCAAAACCACTGGATACGGCGAGGAAACATTCGAACATTGCAGCGCGTTCGCGTACCGCAGTAGGCCATCGAGCATTCCGATGTGTGATTTCATAGTCGAATGGCTATTTAGACATGCGGCGAAAATCGGTGAAGCATACGCTCGACTATCCCTCGAGTTCTCAATATTCATAACGGACTTCCATTGTTTCCCGTCTTCACTAACGTCACGTATGGACCGGCGCCATATTGAAAGGGACGTGTTGTTACGCACCCAGAATGATTGGACCCTCGAACTGTGACAGTGATACTCGATGGCTGCGAACAACACACCAATTGAGAAGGTCTAGTTACTGTGGCACTTTTCTTGACCCAAAGAAAATTATGAATGTATCTCTTGGAAGCGCCGCAGCGCATTAGAATCAGGGGCTACCAAGCGGTAGCAGTGTCGTCTGTCATTTAAAATATTATTATATGACTGACTGGCATGATATTTCATGACCTGGTCTACGTTTTTGGAGTTCCTTTCTATTGTCACCATGTTTATTAAAGACGGTCTCATAAATATTTTCTTTGTTAATTTGTCATTGTAGTTGTATTTCGTTCTTAATTTTTTATTAAGTAGCCAAGACACCAAGTATGTTTAGTCTGTTACCCCAGTAAACTTGATTTACGAACTAACCAAGTGAACTATTTTTACTGGTCCCCTGCCATAAATTACTTTGAACAATGATGTACAAGACAGATAAGTGAATAACAGGCGTGACCTCGAATTGAGCGTGCTTGTTGCACGTTTTTAACCTTTTTGTTCTTCTGTTACATTTGCCTTACATCTGGTCAAAGCTATTGCAATTTTGAGTAACGTTGGCGAATCCGCAACTGAAGAGGTATGCTTTCCTGGCATTCACACATTACAAATTATTGCGTTAGGTTCTGTATTGTATTCTGTTTTAATTCAGTATTCAATAATTTCATTGCTTAAAACAATAAAGCTGATTAAAAATTGCCATTGATTAGATGTTAGAGATAAGATAATAATGTCAATGCTATTTTAGGTTCTAATAAATGAAGAAACATTTTTTCTGTGACACACCAAAATAAGTTTAAAGATTTCTGTAGGACTTGTGAATGAAACCTGAAGAATTGTGAAAATAAGATTCTCTGAGGTAAAGATATTGTTGATGAAGAATCAGGATGTTTTACTAACTCAGATTCTCACCTGGCGCCGGCTTTGATGTTAGTTTTTATTCTGTCCAAGTCCATGTGAACCTGTTCAGCGTCTGCACGTGTTTTTGTAGTTCCGTCCAGCTCGCCAATCTGAATATCTTTCCGATATTCCAGTTTATAGTGCTGCATGTAAAACATATTAAGGATGTTATTGCAATCTTGAGCAACATGTTTTATTTACTGGCGTTTGCAACTTCGTTATTGCAAGCTGCGATTAATTTTGTGAACGTAATGTTCATGAAAAAAATTCAGGCTAAATCGCTTGTACCGGTTAAGATATGAATTAAAATGTATCGGCAATGGATCATATATCCTTCTATGAAAACTGTATAAGCGGTACAGTGGGTAGCACAAACTAGCAAACAAATTAACATACATTGTAGAACCCTACCCGCATGGATAATATTATTATAACATCTCCGTAACATCACTTCAAAGACCGCGATATGACCACATTCGCATAACACATGTTCTTTGTGTAGTAAAAAAGGCGTAAGATGAATGGCCTGGATCTATCAATAAACCAAATCAGGTCACAAAGCACAGCTTACGTTGTAATCAAACCCGTCCTATTTTCATAAGGATCGACATAAAAACTCTGCTAAATATAAAACGACCAGTGGTTCATCGTTGACTCATGTGACACAAATCCAATTTGCCTGATGAACGTTGAATTTATTTATAGTTATTTATAGTGCGTGCACAATAACAGCTTTTTATGTGGCCGTAAAAAACATTCGATTATTCCTCGCTCGTAAATCATCGGACAGCGAGACCTCGGTCCCGCTTCGAAGAGAAATGTCGTGTGTATAGAGCTCACCTGAACTACCTATAAATTGCTGAAGAAATTGAAATCAAATTGCCTTTTGCTATTGATAGTCGATTTTAGTATACGAATAGGGCTGAAATTGAAATTTTGTAGTCGCTTTTGGATGGCTTTCTACACCAATAATATCCGTACAAACATTGAGAATTATAACCCTATCCGTTTATAGTATTGGCAGTTTTTACGTAATAGCTGCAGACAACATGTTATCTGCAACAACAGCTGCTTTACTAAACATTTCAGATGTAGATATCTATCTAGGTTAATCTTTTCGAGCCTTGGCATTCTAATTGTGAATTGATTTGGCTACAGTAATCCTATGTTGACTTTGAATTGTCATGTCATATTTTTGAGGTTCATCCGCTGAAGTTACTTTTCTGTCTTGGTTTCTTTTCTTTCCAATGTCACAATCAAAGATTTTTTTACCAAAAGTTTTCTCTAAAACATCGTAAAGTGATTCAACTGTATCAATCTGATTCTTATCTTCAAGTTATGAGATGTTTGCAATATATGTATAATACACTTTGAACTGATATTCAAGAAGACGGATAAGAGTGATGTAATTAAATAATTATTTTTTTATCTAAGTCGGGCAGGCTCTAAGGGTCGTTGATGTGTGCCTTGCTCTATTATTGCTCTAAATAGACAGTGGTGCGCAGGCGGGAATGTTAATAGGCGCCGTCTAGCGAGCTATGCCGACTGCCTTTTTGTTCATTGGAGACAAACTGTGGCCCTTTCGTCGCATACCGGCAAGTGACTTAATTGTGATAGCCGAACCTATTTGTGGCAAAGTTTGATAAAATCGTTTCAGGCAATGTACATACTAAACTATTTATTCTGACAATTTCCAAAGTCGTTTCTCAGTTTAAGTAACACTTGTGACTAATCCTAATCTGTGACACCTTATCGACTTGACTGGTTTTGTAATACATTATGTGTATGTAACCCTGATATTTGAACATTGACAAGGGAAAAAATGACAGCATAAATTAAAAATATAACAGTACATACATACTACTGGTGTTTTTTTATATCATAAAAGTAGAAGGGATGGTCTTAACTTTCTGGTGATTTTTTTGAAACCTACAAGAAACTCTTAGATAAAGAATACATCGGTGGTGCAATTTTCTTTTTTAAAATCTATTCATAACGCTCGATAACTAGAAAACATTAGAAACAGATCTGCAGTAATAAATAGTCAACCACGAGAAGAGTACATTAGTCAGTTGTGACGTTTCAATACATTGAAAGAATTACGAAGAGTTACAAAAGCACACTCAATTAACGCCAGCCACGCTGAAGACATTACCGGCAACCGTCAGAATTTACAGCTTTTACGTAACAAAAATTATGGCCCGTTAGATAAACATTATTAAACACTCTGAGAGTGATGAAGATTGTGTAAATTTTATGGAGGATTTATGGTCTTTAGACTTTCTACTAATAAATATGTCTGCGACAGATTCGCTAATTGCATTAGAGAAGCCGTAAATTGTTATGTAAAGGTAAATTTGATATTAAGTAATCGCTAAATACAATACAACAGACAAGCTATTTATTGTTTCGTTGGTGTCTGTTTATCAGTTTTATATAACTGGAAGAGTAGCTGACTATTTTATTTACTTAAATATACTCTGCTAAGTAGTACGTTATGTTAATAAGGAAATTGATAAATTTAAGTTTTCAAAGTGATGTTATATGAAAACAAAACAATTTGTTACGTGATACTATGTAACATAGGGAAAGAGAATGTGATGTAGTCATCTTAGCTTCCTAGTTTTGTGATAACTACCGTTCGCTCCTAGTCGTTGTTTTGCTGACAATATTATGTATCACGAATGTAAAACAACGTGGTAACGATGTATCGTAACATACTGTACTGTTGCGTCCTCTAGTGAGTTACCACCGTGAAACTTAGCAAGAACAATCGGTAAGTGATCACATATTCTTTACTAACAAAAGTATTTGAATCTGTCCAGAAGTTTTGGACATTAATGACAGCATTCGTCTGAGAAACTGATAAATAAATTAATACATTTCCTCTCACCCTAAACGCTTATATCACTGTAGTACCATCGTGGGTAAAAATACTTAACCCTACAGATGTAAAATTATATGGTAACGATTGTGTTTATGACCGAAACAGTCGGCAAAAGCCCGAGATCAAAACCATAGGTTCTCGTGACCCGACACGTTCTTCCGATTCGGTTGGTTGATCACATTTAATTTGAAAGTAGCCACACGCTTCCGCCAACAATATACAACATAACGAGTACAAAGTTGTATTAATGAGATTGATAAATTGAATTTGTTATTTAAATGCGGACTGTTAGTCTCGGTGATGATATAACTGCTATAACTGGTGAAACCAAAATCGATTGAAAACCTATTACTTTTTTCGGAATAGATAATATCCACATAACTTAAGAGATAGATCGAATAAAAGGAATCAAAGTGTTGGTGATAACAAAAATTAACCCAACGCTCGTTTTGATCTTTGACGCGTTTTTCTATTCCTTTCTAACATACGTACAAGTAGGTCTTTTACCCTTTCGATACACTCTTAACGGGTTAATGCGATTGCATGGGAGACCGCACTAACCTATGATTATAAGGTAATCAACGTTACCCCACAGAACTTGTAATAAAGGGGCTTGGAATCCGTCACACCTACTTAAACAATGCATCCCACGACTTGGACCATCTTCTCGTTATTCATGATTACGTAATAACACTTGTGGGAATAGCTAATTTGTATAATTTGTAACCCAAAAAAGTGATAATATTCAAATGAAGGGAATTTTAACTATAGCTGAAGTGCACGTGAGTTTTTTCGAATTATAATGTTAATAGAGCAGTGTATAAGATACAAAAAAAAACCTAAGGAAATAATAATTTAAAGCAGCAACATATTATGACATTTATTTCAGCACTTGAAGATCGAACAGACGTTCTTCTGCGACAATTTTGTGTCAAAGTTTAATATATCCTTTATTTTTCCATGTCCCACCTTCAACTTTAATCTACCTTTAATAAACGCTCAGTATATTGGACGACTTTAGCTGTCAGCGTTTATGTACCCATAACTGTAATGGTTAAACTGATATACACCGTTCCTATAAAATACATTATGAAATGTTTATTAAATTCGTTTCAAGAGGTTCAAGAGGACTTCAGAGACAAACACACGTGTGCTAGACTTTCATACATAAAGAAAAGATAATTATTGTTAACTGTGCATAGTCCTTCCACGGAACGCAACCTGAATACCGTATGTTCTTCATACAGCTGCATCATTTACAATATTAACTCAATCATCCATCTATGTTGATGAACATGAAATTAAATGGGATTCGCACAAAAACATTACCAAATGACAGATGTGTGTTCGCATCAGTCGCGATCGTGCGTGCCAAAAAGTTCGGAATCCGCAAGGTGTTCCAATTATGTGGCCGGAAAAAGTTTAACCATCTGCAATCAATTTGGGAACACCGCGATACAATCGAGAATTTGTCACTCGGTGTCGGTACTCGCATTTTCAGGCTGTCTTCTCTGACCATTTAATTTTGTGGCGCTAAAATTTTTTAACCCAAAATAATTCTACAGAAAGAAACTTATCGATGCTGATTTGCGTACTGTCCTGGCCTTTGAATATGTTTCTTAACATCGTTAATAAATAATGATGTTACAAAGCAACTTTCGTTTTTTTGCCGTAGTCATTGATGCGTGATGTATCCCTTTAGATATGTTGTTTGCTTTCCTTACTAGTTTACTAAACTAGTAATGCAATTTGAATAGCTTTAATTGCTTAATTTGCTGCGTCACAATTATTTAAACTATGTAGTTATCTTTGAAACTTATCTTATCCATTTCCTTGATTTTATCACCAACTAAGCATTCAAACAAGCTTTATTGACACTCATTAAATTGTATTTGTTGTCCATTAAGGAAATGTAACCAGCTGCTGACCATAGTTGTAGCTAACAACGAAATATGTCAAACAAACATACCCATTGTCCATGTCTTTTATATTTACTTTTGGTCTTTCGTTTATATCAGATAATGTATATCAAATTTTTTTCTCT
>DWOX01000328.1:0-10875 GCA_018251315.1 Nastra julia | reverse complement strand
ATTATTTCCCCTGTCCACATAATCAATACAAAGGTATAAATATATACTAGGAACGTATTGGCTAATGTAATAATAATAGTATATGAAATGTTTGTATTTGAATGTCCTGTTTGCATTTAATTTCAATAATAATGTGTCATTGACCTGAGTCGTTACATTGAAACCGTTCATTGGAAATAGGTTTCCTCATGAATTTCCCCCATTTCCTCAGAAACTTCGATGTAAAAGAAATTAACTATAACTCGGAGTTAACATACTAGACTTCCTCAAAAGTTTTGTTCACAAATAATGAGTAATTCAAAGCACGCAAGAAAATGTCTCGCCACTGACACACTTATCGCATGAATCAGCTTTGTCTGTTTGTTTGTAAAGTGCCTTACAACTGCACGTTGCTTGGGCTGAATAAATTTTATGGACGTTGTTAACGTTAATTTTCTGAATTCGATGGCGTAACTACTCAATTAAAGATGGTTGAATGAACTCGAGCTGATTTCACTGGTACGGCATTGTTAATTAGGCGTCTGATGAAGCATGGCAAGTTAGCAGGGTCATGTTGATATGGACTGAGGTTTTTGGGTGAATAAATCAGCTTTCCTATTGTTGGAGTACGGACCCTAACTAGCATAGGATTATGTATCCGGTCGTTGTAGATTTTTATGTTGCAGGATTGCGACTTGTGAATTGATTGAATGCTTGAGTCAGTATGGGCGTCTTGATAGAAATAGGCTTTTATTGAGATACGAAGTTCACCTTCTAAGACTAAAATTAATAAATACCATCAGCTGAATTTGTGTTTAGGTACTAGAATTGACTCTACGCAATTCATTTAGCAGTAAACTCTTTATGGATCGCAGTAAAATAATTTGGACGTAATGGCTAGATCGAAGTTTTAAAGCTAATACTATCGTGGTTCACTTAAGGACTGACGTGCACCATTGTGCCAACAACTCCAGTTGAAGACGACTTGTCAGACACTATGACACAGTTCTCAATGAGTCACCGGTCTGTTTGAGAGGCGTCTTCCCCATCGCGTTGATTGCGCGCCCTCAATTGTTTTACGGGTTAATGAATGTCCCTGACTTGACGGTACACGGGAGAGGGCAATAGCATCGTTTCGGCCACGTCACGGATCGTTATTTACATTAATGTTAATTTATATGAGTTCATGTGGTACGGGACTTGAATGTTTAACGTTCGATATAAATTTAATTATTTAAGTGTTGCATCTTATGAGGAGACGTTTGGAAATGGGAGAGTGAAGAGTACGCGTTATACAAACATATTCTTAACTTTATCAGTTGTTGCAGGAATATTTCAGAATGGGAGCTTAATGACAATGTGAGGATAGCATAATTGTATGCTATGCTTTTAGATTTATAGAGAGATATCTACGTGATTGACTCACAAATTTTGTCTGACTCCTGCCAAAATGGGTAGTTATTGGACATCGAAGTTTGCTTGATGTATGTAACGAATGAATGACTAATTCGCTAATGAAACTGAGTCATTGCTACGATGCCGCAATGGGCAGTAGTATTTGTAACGAGTATGAACATAACCTATGACCACTTGTAAGTACTCGTGACTTAGAGATTTGCTATGTAAACCACTGACCTTTCACTTTCGTCGGATTTTTGTTAATCAGTTTACTGACTTGTTATAACAAATAGAAGTTAATTGACTACTTACAAAGAAACACTTCCAAAATTAAAAGCCGAATTTAAAGACCCATTTTAGAACAAACTTAATCATTTCTGTCCTAAACAGATTTTAATGGTGCCATAAAAGGTATAATAAATATTACGTAACATAATCGCAGTGAAGCCAATGTTATCTTGAGAGCTCTTCTCAAGACAATCTCAAACACATTAAAGCTCGAGTACCTGCATAAACTGGAGGTTAATGACCCCCGTATTGGTTAGCTCATTCCAGCGATTTACCGTAAGCCCCTCGTTATGTCATTATTATTACGCTTTCTTAAGCAAAAGAGTATTACAGTAATATCCAATTGTGTTAATGCGAAATTAGTCGTAGGACTGTTTACGATTGATTTAGCAAATACCAGAAAACACACCTTATTTTTAATAACAGCGAAAGAAACCGAAGTCGTAAACTAGTAACTAAGTACTCAGAGATATCTGGATGGTTTAGTAACAGTGATCTAGGATTATCATTAATCTTTTAATACATTACAATGAATACAATGATGTATTTGTTAGTGTTGTGCCTTTTAAGGCGTAAAGTTTCCGCGCCATTGGAGCGCGATATCCCCAGTGTCGTTAGGCCATACAAAGGTCGATCCAGTAATCTCGCATTGAGGAAGCGAATGATACCTATACTGGACCGATGTAAATACGTACATATACGTTTGTATATATATCCTGACCTCCAAGTAATTTATGTTATAGTAGTTTTACATACTAAGGTTTTTATGTATAATTAGATAACTAGACAACGAACGCGGCCTTGCCTGCGGAAAATTTAAATGTTGAATTATTTCGGTCCTAAAATAACAATTGCGGTGCTTTTCTAACCGCAGTCTATGTAATTAGTAAGTGAAATAAAATATGATCATATTTTAACATGAATAATGTAGACATGCAAAGGTTTAATACGGGTAGCCATTATCTATATAGATATTTTTAAAGTTAATAGATGCACTAGGAGAAAAAGCATCTTGGCATTTTTCATCGCCTTGTAAATATGTACTTATATTATACAATAAAAAAGTATCTAACAAAAGGAATCCATACAATTCGAAAATCCCTACGAATTCACCGCTGGGGAAAAACGTCTTTCATTGTCATGAATAGATCATTGCCACTCCCATTTCGGGAGGAAATCGCTTTCCGATCGTCACACTTATTTTGTGTTTCGCCGTGGAAATAAGCGTGAAATAGCAACATTATAGTAATGCACAATAGGTTGGTATTACTGCTGATATGTCCTAAATACATCGTTTTATGCAGAACTTTCGAAAACCTTCACAATTCAAATTAGATATAACTTAAAGTCCCGGAATCAAAATGGGAAATAGTTATTACTGCTGTATAAAATGCTATATACTGATAAGGCCGCCTGATCTGCTTTCTTGTATATTCTTTTCCTAATTTATTCTGCTGTGTACAAGGTTTAAAGCTTCAGTAGACTAACAGAATCACCAAACTAAGAGCATATCACCCCTACATTACGTCGCATCAGCGGTATCAGAAGTGTTTAACAATATTTGCGACATTGTCAAACGGCGCGCGGCAACGAACGCAAATCACGGAGTACCCAATGTGACCTAGTTAGGCGTTCAGTGTCGCAATGTAAACAGGGAACGACGTTGCTACTAATAGATGTAACATTGTATCCAACTTGACCTTTAAATGCATCGATTTTATATTTTTGTTTTATTATGTGCTTAGGAAATGGTATAATCTCGACATTATTTAAAAGATAATGCAGCAATTAGCACCAAGCAGTGTAATTAGTATCTGTCACAGTCACAGATATGATATGTGTTCAAGGATATTTCCAACAAAGAAACTTGTACTATCTACGGATTACACACCCATAGACGAATAAATTTGGAATCTCAGTCGTAACAGAAATACCGTGGGACCTCCAAATGGGGAAGACTAGTCGAATATTGAAGGTTTTACGACGACCCTACTGGGTACTTTACTTCAATTCTTATACAAATTGTGGAATGAACTTTTGTGTAAGTTAGGTACTCCCGAAGCGCTGCGGTTTCAAGTTATATCAATTTTGTTGGTAAGGCAGTATAATCTGGGATGCAATTCTAATGGTCAGTTTAGTGACCAGTGATACCGGCAACTCCTGATCCGTGACATTAGACGCTTTAATTCTGCCGTCTTTATTTTTTTTTAATGTTCTATACGTCTCTTTTAGTGACGCTACTAGCCAGCCATATCTCTTAAACGAATTGCCCATGACATTTCGTAGTGACGTAATCTTAAAACGTGACAAGACGCTGACAACGACATATATAGAACCGGATTAAGAATGGAGACGTCGACCTATTTTGAAACCGGGTTAGAATATTTCCGGCTGAGGTCATACAATTGTTAAGTGTTCCGTCTCGTTGGCTTGCTGAATTTTTCAGTAGCGCCTATTACCTGACATTGACATGCTGAAGGGATCTCAAACATACGTCAGAAGTAATCGACATTTGTTTAACAGGACAGTTGTTTAAACGGTAAAGATAATTGCACCTCATTATATTTTTTATTTCCTTTGTAACATTTACCAAATCTATATCGGGATATTTGACATAATCTACAAAACACTACAAATGTAATTCAATATAGTATGTGATTCGAATAAATAAACCATTCAAAGGAACTTCTATCCACTCGCCGCATTTGCGGGAGTTTTAACATTTTCGCTGCGATTTCAGCGGTTTCGACCCTATCAGTGAAATGGGTTACGTCACCTAATTGGCACTCATACTGATGTAACCCATCACTCTCCTATATTAAGTACAGCTCGTGTATTTACAGCTGAACGTCTCGTTAGGAATAAAAGGATGAAACCCCAAGGAAATGTAATTTTATGTCAAGTAACGAAAAAGTAAATGCTCGTCTCTCGATCAATCAACATCCATTGAATTGTCATTTACCCTACAGATAGGTTTCTGGAGACAGGTTGTGTTGTACTGGTTTTTACAGGCGAAGCAATATGTATTGTAAATACCTTCGGGGTTGTAAGACCCTGTTACGTTTTCGGCTTACGGATTATTCAAACGATCAGCATAAAGCCATTCGGTAAGAATAAGAACACAAGTGCCTGTTTTTTATTTGAAGGCCGCAACGTAATCTTCGCGAGGGACTATATTTTAGGGTTTATCGCCGACGTGAGAGACTTAGGAATTGCAAGAATGACCGTGAAATACTTCGACGTGATTTGCTCAGGTATCAGCCATATGCGCTGCTTAGTAAGGAAGTGGTAAAATTAACAAAAGTTTTCTCCTTTCTTTGCCAGCAGCCGGCAATTGATCCGGTAAAATTTCATTCTCGACTTGGCGGGGGCACTGCAGTGCCCCGAGTCGTACTTTTTACTTTGATGGTATTTCTTAATATCAAAGTCTACGTTACTTAACTTTATAAAATAGTGTCTTCCTGTCGGTAATTATCGACTGAATGAAATTATTACGTAACTTTAATTAAAAATGTTAGGATGCTCTTTGAACGCCGGACGTCCTATTAAACTCCGAAGGCTTCATTTCCTTCGCATTATTCTGAACCAGGTGGCACTTTGTAACGGAAAAGTGATTTGTTTGTCTAATGTGAGGTTTATACACTGATATAATTTCTTTTTTCTTTGCTTTTGTAGATTTATTGTAAGTTCACCTATAGCAACGTGGCCTGCCAAGTTAAATGAATGATATATTCATTTGTAGCTCGTATATTTTTTGCGATCTCATAAGTGTTTTATTTATATCTTATCTAATTGATTGAGATTTTCCGCATTCCATTAATGTCATCAGTACTATTGGAACTTGTACAATGTGATACTTGGTCGGTAACGGGTACAGACTGATGTCACTCATTAAAACTACACTATTTATTGAATAAGTCATTGTGAATTAAGTCACCTTGCGTATGAATATTCATTTCGGTGAATTATATTCTGTAGAATTAGACATTTGCAACATTGGTTGCTGTTGCTCTGGTTTGTCCTTGTATGTTTATTACTAATTCGTTTACATGTTACTTTGTTGTTTATGCTTTTATATTACTTCTTTGTGTTTCTAAGATTTGTTGCAATTTTACTCTTGTTTATATCATTACCTATATGAATAGTCCATTTTTGTTTAGTTCCATTGAAGTTATGTCCCTGTCAAGGTTCTACATAAATCCTTAAAATATAACGTTTCATGCATAGCTAAGTATATTAAAAATAATTATGTATAACGCTATCAGTCTGGTATTTGATGACGCCGAATATATTATGTAACAATTAATATGTATGTAAATTACGTTTCAGACAGTATGGTTTTATTTTTAACTTGTGATTCAGAAATATTATGTGACTCAAAATAAGCAACGACGCAATTTAGACTTGAACATTGTGAACTATTTAAATTAATCATACACAATTACAAAACTCCATTAAACTAAAAGATTTTTCTTTATCGTGCAAATTTTACCAAAATGAACAAACGTGAAGGGGATTTGTTGAATTTCATTTGAATCTTTAAACGCTATTTGCCAAAATCTTCAAGAATTCTTTCGCCATTCTCCATTCTTATTATTCAGTTCTTTTTGAAAATAACTAAGAAGCTTCAAGGCAGTTATGGCGTTGTTATCTATTGTGTCTATTTTTGTCTGCAGTATATTTTTCAATTCTTACAATACTTGAAGTGAAGACGAGTTTGACAAGGTGATTTGTTTTTGTAATTGTTCTGTATCTCGGTAAGCGTTTCCATTACGTCTCTCTTAATAAGAGCGTAATGATAAATTATCGATTGAAATGATGATTAATGACAATAAAGTAATTTTAGAAGTGCATTTATGGCTGAAAACTCCCTGACCTTTTGAACAAAAGGCAGTATCAATTCACATTTATATCAGTTCTTTGTAGATCTCGTTGAAGGTGGAACCAACTATTTATTCCGTGAAACACAAAGCCTGTCTGTAGTGTAACGTCGATGGATAACGCGAAACGGGTTTTATTCACCTCGGTCACAAAGGCAGGCGCGAATGATGTCATATAAGATTTACGAGTCGATCGCAATCGGACATAACAAGCGTCATTCAGTATGGCTGGGCATCGTCCATAATCCATGTAATGTTTTCCTTTTGCATTATGGAACTGCATTCATGAACACAGAATTGACTGGTAAGCTTTCGACACGAAGCGGAGCTGATTTAAGACTGTAAAATCTTAATATACTCTTGATATAATACGCAACAATTGTAGGAAAAAGTTAAATCATCCAATTCTTCCCTTTGGCATCTTTTGTCGTTACTCTTCTGTACATTTACTAGAACTGAAGGGTTAATTAAGTTCAGTTAAAAACAGTGTACCGATGCTACTCCACCAATGGAATCTGTAACAGGTTCTACTGCCATGAAACCCATATTCAGTCCACGTGACCGGGCCTCTCGACCGGCGTGACATTGTGACGCATGTCAAACCCTTCTCATTTTGCAATTCATTGGAGCCGACCCTATGAATAATGAGATTTGGTCGCTCGTTAATCCCGGCCATCCGTGTTTTATTCGATGGGAAATTTATTTGTTTCAATGAAATTTCCTTTTTCACGATGCCTCCGTTAATGTTGTTTGCGAAAATTACAATATTTTGTTCGCTACTCTCTGCAAACCGCTGTTGAAATACGAGTGAAAATCTTACGCCATAGGTACTTTGAGGATAGACTTATTATGCAGAAAACAAACTTCTGATAGATTTTGAGACAATTACGTTCCTGATAAATAAATCTTGTTATTATTTGTTATTGTAAAGTTTAATTTCTAACGCGTATACTACGCGCTGTTAGTGGATGAAGTTGAGCATACCAACTTAGGCTGAACTTCAAGTGTTTCAAGTAAGTTAAGTTTCTTCGTTTGCAAGAACTTGGTAGCTTTACCCAACGAACACTAATGAGCTGCGAAAGTTATTCAGCTTTTAAATATTCACTCATTTCTCATTCCAAAGTTGGCAGCGATTGAAACTCAAGGCTCCGCGGTGATGCTTAAAAAACACGTTCGTTTGCAAGTTATGGAAGAGTACTATTCGAGTTTTATAGGTATGCACATAGAATGCTATGAGTAATTTATAAGATACATCTACAAGTTCGGGTTTTTGCTTCGCTTTGATAACCATTACTCCACGCAATTTTTAATCGACTAGGTCCGAAAGAGGGTATTTTTTTTCCATACCTATGTCCATTTTTGTCACGCTCTACAGCCCACATGCCTCAACCCATTTCAACATGTGATGTGTCATCGGAGTCGTCTGCATAGTGGAGTGAGATTAATTTAATTTAATGTATGAATGTATGATAGTAAAGGTTGAAATATACTCGTGTTAGCCAAGTGGTATGAAACCGCAGTTGCAAGGCCACCGGTCAAGCGGTCTGTTTCCGCAACATGATACCAGCAAGACAAATGATCTTTCCTACAAGGAATCTCTTGTATGGCTGTATGAAGTAGTAACTTATTATTTACTACTATACTGAGCGGGTGTACCAGAATATACTGTTATTACTTTTGTTTTATCTGTTCTCAGATGAATAATTTATAACCTTGCGGAGAATTTCTTTCATACGCCAGTAAAATCAATGAGTTATGAGTTATGGTGTTAGTCGAGTAGTTTCCTATTTATGAGTCACATACTCGGTACTAGCTGTATACAACGTTGAACGCAAGCTATCGGAATACAATTCAATGTTGTAAATGCGATATTGGTTTTTAAAGCATCAAAGTAGAGTTCAATTTCGTACTTATTGGAGTATTAAACTTGAATTTGCTTGAATTTACGAGATTGCATTCCAAGGCAAACACTAAAGTAAGTTTTGATTCAGAAACAAAGGAATATTTTTAATAATAGAAATGTTTAAGTTTATTCCTTCGAACTGTTTAGACTAAGTGGATATTTTAAAATCATCTGAGTTTTGTTGCACATTGGTTTTATTGTTGAATAGTTTAAATTTTGTTTTGAATACTCTGTCATTTTTGAACTAAGGTAGCTACTGACTGCAATATACGTTGTATATTTTCAAGTTAACAAATTACACAGAAACACTAGAAATACATATAAAGCTACATCTCTCTGTCTTTCCTCTCGTCATATCTGTTTAAAATGAGTGTGAAAATAAATGCTTCTTTTCACATTGTACTGGATGTATATCGACAGAATTTATTTATCCCATGCAGCAAATATATGTTTTCAAATGTCCATAAAAACTAAATACCGTTGATTTTTATTCATCAAACCTTCCCCGAAATTATCGATTCATACTTTTACTGCACGCTATCAGTAAGTTCTTTCAGGAAATTTGTTATCTTAACCTAAATCGTTGACCAACTTCGATTTCCATTCACGCAATCGCAATTTCTAGTGCCGAACGGCGAACATTTTTCAAATATATTACCCGCAGGAAAATTAAGTTTATGTACGAACTCATGCTAGTGTTACGCTTATCACACATACAAAAAAGTTAGAGGTAACTAGCGGCCATCATTGAATGTCTATTATTTATACCGTAATCCTCAGAACGTTGTAACATTATAGAGTCGTTGCCGTTCTTATCGACTTAACACGTGCCCCCACTATAGCTCTCTAATCCAACCGTAATCCAACCCGGAAAATACCTGATCACCATTGTTCCACCGAGATATTTACAAGGCATTCAGGCGTGTTTGCGCGAATTATCGTTCGTGTGAACAGGTTGCTACTAATTTAACGAGGCGGTCTCGTTTCCGCGGCGCATTCCGCGGGGAACGGTCGACCTCATCTTTTCGACTGCTCGTAAGTCGGGCCTAATGGACGATGCGCGGTTTCCAGCTGACGCGTACGGGTTTTAAGGGCTAATTCATTCGAATCGCACGCCATTCGTAACTGTTGAGAAGTTCCACTTAATTATAGGCTACGCGTCGTAGTGTCGCGTCACTTTGTCTACAAAATAAGTGGTTCAGGAAATCAGTTCGTCGCTTCGTTCGCTTACTGGCTGCATGTGAGTTTCAGAGTGTTCGAAACAAAAGCGAGCCGAGCAGCCAGAACAATTTGTCTGCGATTGTGCTCCAAATTTTCGAGACGCGCTGAATTCGTTCGAAATTACTCTGCGGTTTAGTCCTCAGTTACCTGCAGTGCTGTGTCGTGTTAATTAATTCTCTGGCTGTCTGAAGCAATTTGTGTGCAAAGCGTTTAGGAATTCCACATCTTTCGGTTCAATTATTAAAGTGAGTGAAATCTCTTTTAAAATAGCCTAAGCAGTATAGTAGCTTGGAGCGATTCCCGTTTGAACAGGTGCAAAGATTTAAATAAATTGTGAGACAAAAAGTGAGGACGAGTTAGCAGGTAGAGGGCGCGCCATATGCCCCTTATTGGTCCAGGAACCGGCGCTCATAATGAACGAGCGGGCAAGGTGCAGTTAATATACTCGCTGGCAATAATGTTTGATGAATAGGGATATTTCCTTTTCGCTGAATGTCGTTGAGGTCTATTCTATGGGAATATAAAGGGAGCTTTTGGTCCATCCTTTGCCCTACCATAAGTTTATGCAAACGATACTCGCTAACGTGGAGAACTAAAAAATTATATACAAACATTTGCTATAGACGCTAGCGAGTATCGTTTGTATAAACTCATGGTAGGGGTACCTGAATGTTAATTCAGTGCTCAGCCAACTTCAGAAAGTTAACGGGAGAGTATGAAATTTCGAATTAGGAACCTACAATTTATTTTTAGGTCGGTGCCAGTCATAAACCAGATTAGACTCAACGTTCGAAACAAATAAGTAAAGTCAGTTCCTTTCTTTTTTGCAATCTGACATACGTCACACAGCAAGGTCTTGCTGATTACTATGGCGAAAATGTTTTAGAACAATATGTTCTTTCGCCGACAATTTCTTGTCGAAGGGTGTATCTATATAACTTTGTCTGAGGTGCCAGTATAGTTATCATTTTATAAAACCTAACATCCCATTGACCCCCAGGATTAACGCCTTCGAGATGTGGAGCTGGAGAAGGAATGCTTGGAATGTCATGGACCGAATTTCGCAAGAACTTCTCCATACTTGAACTCGGCATTAAGCAGCGACTATCAGCTCTAATACAAACCCACATCCTGAAGTTTTTCGGCCACGTCTGTAGGCGAGGCAATGACCTCATCGGACGCCTGGTGGTGCAAGGCAAAGTCGTA
>DWOX01000327.1:0-10878 GCA_018251315.1 Nastra julia | reverse complement strand
TTTCGAAATATGGCAATAATGTAAACCCACGGACTCCTGTGCCAGTGTTACCACACGTATCGTCAGCCAACCAATATGTGGCGCTCGCTGCGTGCTCCGCCATGCCTTCACAATTTGCACTGAATTTTTAAAGGATTTGATCACTTTGGATCGGTAAATAAACGTACAGTGGGAGTGGCACAGTGTGAAGTGGACCACGCGTTCGCTTTAAACTACGGGAGCTATGTCTATGTTGATCGATTTGTGTATACTGCAAGACATGTCGTGCCTCGTCGTCGTGCTCTGAAAAACTGTCACAACGCAAAGGCCAAGTTTTGAGAAAATCACGTTTCAATTTTTTGTTTCCACAATGAATGCTAATGCTCATTTACTATTACTGATATCTGAGAAATTTATATTTTAACTGATGTAGGATTTTATTAACTCGATTCCAGGAGAGGAAAAAATGGAATCAAAGTGCATTTTTATCTCAAAATTGTAGTTTATTGTGTTATGACAGGTTTTTTAAGAGATTGTGCGATATTTTGAAAATGGAACGATCTCTTCCTTTTGTTTAACTAAGCTAATAACTACTGTAATTTTCACTATTACTGCAAGAGTAATTGCTTGGGTTATTACATTATCAGGTATTTTTTCATACGGTTCATTTTTTATTATCGTTCTTCTACTTACCGAAAGGCTCATATAAGTAATGTTTCATTTAGTACGTACATGAATAAAGACACACGATTTTCATATCGTAATGTTTTCGCTGAGCAAAGTGCTCGAGAGACAAAGTTTCATGTTATTGACGAGCGCTCCGACGGCTCGCAGTTTGAGTGAGGGGCTCACGATTCAACCAGACAAGCGACAGATAAATATTTGTGTTCGTGCGATGGTTGTTTCAGACGTTACAATTGTAGGTCAAAGTTACGAGTATCTGATAGTTGGAGAATGCTGTTATAACGATTAATAACCTTCCCTGTATTGTTGGACGACACAGAAATATACGAGTGCTCATTGGTCACGTTGCCTTTTTCTAATTCATGTTACATTAGGTATCCTCACGAAAGGGCCCACTACGAGCACTATAAAATCCGATTGGCGCCTTGCATTTTAAAGTTTAAACGTGTGGACACGTAGGACACCGAGCGGACGCTCCATTTGTATCCTTGGGAATCGTAAATCTACCGCACGTCGCGCGTCGTGCATGCTCGATGCGGCGCCCGGCGTCCCCGCGGCCGTATACACATTGTTGATCACAGCTCCGCCTCCGGTTACGATTCCAATCGACCGATTCGTCTTAATCTAAATGGAGCCAGTTTTGGGACCCTGTATTGTATTTCTTGCGTAGTAAAGTAGCTGTATCGCTAACTACGAACAAGGTACAGTTATTGGTCAGTGCTGCGGTTTAGCAATGGAATTTAACTTCGTCAGTAACAATACTATATATGTCTGAATGTACGAAGATATGACAGTTTGACGTGTTTCTATTGAAGTGCTTTCGTAGAATAGAGTCATTAACTAGGTAGTAACTAAACTTCTCTGTCCAATGCTTCTTCTGAACAATAACATTTCGATAAGCAATATAAAACAATGAAGTTTCGCATAGAGCACACATAGTTGTTATTAATTTACGTTCTGAAGCATTAATAACAATTACAAACGAAGAAGAAAATAAAAGAAATTTCAAAAACAAAGCTCTTCGATTCTGTTCATAATGCTCCAAGAAACGACGTTCCCCGGGGTGCAAGCAAAATGCGACATTAAAGTCTGCCGGGAGTTCGAGAACGCGGTTGAAATTCTCTTGCAAATCCTACTGCCAATTACGAGCTTATCAGAATTTTGTAGTATAGCTAAATTTAATATTTTATGCATTTGAGAATTTCTCGTGCTATTACTCGGAGCTTTAATTCTGTGCTACCTGCTCCATGCTTGTTTCTTTGCATGAATTACTTACCAAATATTTGCTGTACATTTACTTTAACACAGAACTTTCTTGTTTAGTATAAATGCTTGTTCATGTATGTTTTGAAAATAAAACAGAGTAAAGAAATATGATTAGTAATGCTCTTATTTTCTATACCTATTTATTTGTCGGACTATCTAACAAGTATTTATTACAAATACTCTGGAAACATTTCAGATTTATTATGAAGTGTTCAAGTTGATGCATTGTAAGATTGAACTATTCTATGGAGGATATTTGCGTGGGGTGGAAAATACTGAATGGGACCCCGTTAATCACGTTCAATACAATACAAAACATGTGCTACGCACGTGAAATTAATTCCGTCCCGAGATTATTTCAGTGAAACCCGCGAATTTCCCGCGGAAACCAAAAAGAGCACTATTCTAAAAAAATATTATTTCATAGCGGAGACAAAGAGGAGCGCACGCTACACATTTGCGCTTCCCTCTCCACTCAATTGTCCTTACATTTTACATTTCTGCATCATATTCCGTCGTCGCAATGAAAAGTAAAAATATTGCAGATGACGGCCCGTGCACTCCGATCTCGACCTTACGACTAAGAAAATAGAGTCTGGAACGGTTGACTTTGATGCTTTAGTAAATTCTGATGCAGGGAAAGATGAGAGTGGCTGAATTGAGGTGGAAGCTAAAGTGGTGAATAAAAGTGACGAGCGAGACTCGAAAGAAATAAACTACAAGGAAAGGCAACGGCATCGCTCGCATGACGACGGACGTCGTGTTGGTATCGCTGCGCTTAGTGAGTGGAAACTGGTGACGAATTGATTGGATTTCGCAACTCAAAGACCTCATGATTTACTGGATAGTATTCTGATAATGTTTCACAATGTCACAAGCTATACGAGTACGTATCAGTTCTCGTATTTTAACTATATCATGGCAGTGGAACTGTTGATTTACTGAAAACGCAAGAATCGCATTTCAGCGCCGTGTTTGAATTTCCAATTTTTGCAGGAATCGGGACAGCAAAGTGAAAATCCAACCATTGTTCAGTCGATAAAGATAAAACATCAAAAGAGCCGAAATATGCTTTGCCTATTATAAAATGAATAACGTTATTTTTCATAGAGTCATTTTTGTCTGCCGATCGCTACGTAGAAACCGCTAATAAACTAGTTTCATTAGATTATGAAATTTAATGGCGAATTGTTGCTGTTTGCCTCATTTAAATCAGACTACTAGTTGGCATTTAGAGATTTCCATTTGGATGCTCCATTCATAAAATTGCGATTACGATTTAATATGGATAAAAAGTTGCGTTTAAGTTATAATTCCTTCTTAAGTTTTAGTAAAAGTCAAATTTGTTATTCTCCAGTACCATATCTGATCGACTTTAAGTAAGACTTAGGTAACATTCTCTATCTGCTTTGTTAGTAACTTCCACTTCGCTTTTCTTTTTAAAATAAGTTGTGTGCAGTGCTTTCTCGTGTATCAGTTGCAATTTTAAAAAGTAGTTTAGCAAGCGTTTGAACAGCTTTTACATTTGTTTACCCAATGTTGAAATGTGCTGCATTTCCTGCTTCGTTATTGTTCTTACGATAGTCATTTGTTGTCTCCTTCATAATCTAAAGGACAATCTAAATGACAATTACGTCATTTTTGTGTCTACACGCCGAGCGCCCTTATAACATATTCGCTTCTTTTTTGTACACTTAAACCAAACAAATTTTATGTAATTATATGCTAAAATAAATGTGCACGGTGCCAGTTTGTAACGAATTAAATACAATCATTAAATATGTCATTATATCGTTACATATATTTGAACGGTAATGACATATTTGCGTTGCCATCATTTCGGGTAATGAGCGCAAAATGCGTGACTGTAAAAACAATTTATTGAAATGTATGAGTTAGTATTTCCTATATTGGAATTAATTATTCTCTGCAAGTTTAACGACAAAATTAAAATTTGTTGATTTTCAATATTGTATTTCCGGATATTCCTTTGTTTCTATCCGAAATATTAATAATATAAGATTAAACAACAATGCTTGATACCACTATAATTTCTACCAGTAATTTATTATATTCCTGGAATTGGACAAAAGTTTTATAGTTTATCGATTTCCAGAGAAGATAGCTCACGGCACGTTATAAAATAATATGGGCAAAATCCAAGAACAATTTGTATAATAGTACATTTGGTGAGTTCTAATAATTGACCGCTTCTTTAAAGTTACTAATCGAAATGCGTTAGTGTAGTGTTGTTAACAAAAGTATTTTTGCAAAAAAGAAGGACTCGACTCTCCTGCACTAAAGACAGGTATTTCAAAGTATTTAATCAAAAGGTTTAGTAACTTAACCCGTTCAGACCGTTTTCACTAAAAGGCGAGCTTAATTTCCTTTTCACTCGAAACGGCTTCATAAACTGGAGTAGCTATCGGTATCCTTAAAAGAGCGCTATCAGGAATTAGCCGCCGCAAAAATCAATTTTTAATTTTCCACAAAGAGCGGTTCGCTCGAGCGGTCCTCGGTTCGAGTCACGTATCGTTTTTACACCCGCCTCAGCTGCTCGCGTGGCCAATCGGAAAAAACTCTTCATTTAATATTTCATCCCGCTCTCTCCTGTCCTCATTCATGAGAGAATCGATATATTTTAAATTCTAATTCGGCTCCATACTCGGAGTGCCTTTTACAACTGGAATCGATTCCGCTGAATATAAAGTGGCCGGGAAGTCTGCTCCCCACTGACGGCTGCTCGGTAAATGTGGTCCTCCGCTTCCTTTAATTCCTTTAGGATTTTTAGATTGCACCTGAGTCGGGAAGGAATCGCTGATATACGATAACATCTATACGATAAATGTAGTGCAATAGCTTTTGTGGATTTTATTCATGATTGTTGATGTTGCTCATGGAAGATAACATTGGCTCTTTGTTGATGGTGTCCTAAGTATCGGAATTTTTCACGCTTGACGACTGAAATTTAACGATATCAATATTGTACTTTTGAGGACTACAAGTATCTCACCTACTACCCGATAGATACATACGTCTAAGTTCATCATTGATCACAGAATAATAAGTTGTATTTCAAAATAATAAAATTTCTCTTTAACAAAATTTGTTTAAGTAAATTTACGATTATAATACTGAGGCATAAATCCCCGGCGTATAGGATTTATAACCGACATTGTAGGTCCCATAGCTTGCGTGAACCGTTATCAGGTACGGGGCAGTTTATCGAGCAAACTGCATCCACAGTATTGTGTCTCTCCGGAAGCCGCATCTATTGTACCGTTAAGTGCTTTGTTCATGAATGGACTGCCCGTGTCGGCGCTATTAATCTCTTAAAACACTTCTGTTTCCCTTTGCTGCTGTGCATGAGAGCGGTACAATGTACGACGTGATACTGTAGCGACCGACTGAATGCCTGTCGTTTGTTATTGTCCTGTAATAACGGTAAGGAAAACGCTCCGAGTCTTTTATCAAATTAAGTGGTCGATGAAAGGACGCCGGTGAAGATCTTACGTCGATTGTAAGTGATATCTGCACGCGGTTTTGGTATTAAAAGATAACACGTCCTCGTAGTATAAGTTGTAATGTTCAAAAGCTTATATATATTTTTATGAGAACACTATTATGTCAATATCTCTGTTATGAAAGCAGTTAAAGTCAGTTATATTATACCAAGGAATCAAGTCTCGAACTGCATATCATTTGCGAAGAGCAATCAAACGCACTTGCAGGTGAAATCTATAGCGTAATACGTCAGCCGAGAGTAGCGCTAACTTAGTTATTATGAAATAAATATGATTCCAATACAAATTGAACGATTGAGTCATTGAAACAAGTTTAATATAACGATTTAATAAGGAATACCTGTACCCTTAGGAAATGCTGGTCATATGCTATGACATCAATTCAATAACTGCAGTATTTTGTCTAGTCTCTATATCGCGACGCCACCAAATTTAACCACAAACTAAAACGTATTCGGACTACTTAAATACATCTCACCGTTTATTAAAATAGGTCTAGCCGTTTAGGAGGAGTTCAGTGGCAAACACACGTCCGCTAGGATTTTATACACTTAGAATGTCTTCGTATTTCTCTGTAGTATGAATACTCTGTGCGAGTATTGTATGCTTCATATTGTTCGAGTAAACATGATTTAATATTAATATGGTGTCTACCTCCGCACACGGCTGTGCATGTACATTATATCGATGTTGCCAGATGAATTGATTCTCGTTATATATTCTGCTCAAGATGTTAATTACTGTTGAATTCAGTTATTGTTATTTGCCTATCGAACACAATTTATTGTCAAAATGTAGGCGAAGCTATAAATTTAAGTGGAGGTTTAGTTTTAATCCTAATATTCGTCTCACATTTAACCTGTAGGTGAACGAACGGGAGAACGGACGAATGGACAAAGGCACAAGAAGATAATTGTGGCAAACTATAAGAGTTTTTATTTAGCTATGATATTAAATCCTGAAGGCCAAAGAACATGGAAGCCAAAGCACGAGTAAGAACTTTTAAGACTGTATAACTAATGATAATAAAAGTACAGCTACGAACACTATAATAGGTAAGTAATTTCCACGTGTAGTATCTATGTTTGGTTGGTGGAGCGTGATGTTCCGTTGTGAATTTCAATAGGCATTCCGGCATGGGACAATATTGGGCGCTGCGTCAGCCGCCCGCCTCGCTCCGGCGACCTATCTCGTGTGTGTTTGAACGCTGCATCAAAACCAATCGGGTGAGTTACGTGAGCGTGAAGCTAGTGTAAACATAGGAGAAGCAAGCTACAACATCTATTGATCTCATCACTCATAAGTTCCTCGTAATTTTCTTAATTTATTTATATTTTCCAGACCCATGGTGATACAGTTATAACGTAAAATCACAGCACCGTCCTGGATTCGATTCCCAGGGCGGGGGACGTGGATGTTTTTTCTATTGTCTATTATGTATTTTCTTCATCGAACTTACGGCATAAGGAATCTTAGTAAGTATTCTGCCAGTAAAAAATTGGGCTAAAGGTAAAAATTGGTAAGGGTAAAAATTGGGTTAAAATTCTTAACAGTAGAATTGATAAGCTTCACACAACACTGAGAACTTTATGAGGAACTTTTTCAGTGAAAATAAATGAGCAACGACGAGCCATTGGATATGCAGTTCCATATAATTGGCGTGTTTGTTCCATTAGCTGTATAAACAACAATATTGGGCCTAATGGAGTGCAGTGTGTACCATACGGTTACATTAAACTTGCATTATCGTTCGATCAGTATTTCAGTTATGAGTTTTAACAGTTAGTAACCATAACCAGTATAAAGTGTGGTATGCGACTGGTACGAGCGGTTACTTTTACGTACGGTAAAACGAAGTCAGCTGCATTCTCTTCAACTCTACTGCTTAGCTGTAATGTTATTGTCATAATCAAAACTTACTATTCCTTTTCACTGTAACATGAAAACAGTGTTTCATCATCATCATCATCACAACCCATAACTGTCCCACTGTTGGGCTCGGGCCTCCTCTCACAATGTGAGGGGTACAGGCCATAGTCCACCAAGTTGGCCAAGTGCGGATTGGTAGACTTCACACACCTTTGAGAACTTTATGGAGAACTCTTAGGTGTGCAGGTTTCCTCATGATGTTTTCCTTTACCGTAGCAAGTGATAATTGATTCCCAATACGCACATAACTTAGAAAATCAGAGGTGCGTACCGGGGTTTCAACCTGGTAACTCTCGATCCAGTGACCAACGTTCAAGCCACTCGGCTATCACTGCCCAGATTTATGTACTAGTGCTATGAAAATGTGCTTGACTATCGCACCACCGTTAAATGGGTCCAGGGTTCGATTCCTAACGAAGCGTTAATTTGATTTATCAATAAATTTCTGTTCTCATTCTGAGCACACTCGTAATGTTTTAAGCACCGGCTCCAGTAAATATCAGATTAACAAAATAAAATCTATTGTTAATGTAATCGAATTGATCAGCATCAAAATTAACAACACGAATAAACATGTCTGCGTAGGTAGGAACGTACTTCAACCGAGATTACTGTAAAACTTTGGTAGTAACTTAGTGTCTTAATCCCCAAAACAATAGGGTCTCAAGTGGCGTTAAAAAGTTCTACCGACCACACAAAGAGGTCCGAATGGCAATAAAAGTGACCATAAAAAGAATCGGCAAAAAGTCACCTTGGCACGGAGTAAGGACCCCAGGTAGTGGATTGCTTAATTTCGTTATGCGAACCGGCGTCAAATGGTGCCGTGTTTGATGAATTATCCTAATTAAAGTAATTTGGCGCCGACCTTTTAAGGATGGTTAATGCGTCTGGTTATTAGTTTTCTATCACTGACTTTGCTTGTTTGTTATTAAGGTTCATAACGATTTCTATTTATTGACTGCTGGTCATATTAAACGGCTAATTGGGTGTAGGTAGTTTAGGGTTGAACCTAATCTTTTTAATGATCGATCACCTGTGCTCTTAGGTATTCTTTTTCCTCACAAAATTATACTAGTGAAATTATTATGTGAAATTGAAAAAAATACGTAATAAAAATGGCATTATGATTTTACAATCGACGTATACATACAAAATATAATGTTATATAGTCAAAACGTGTCTTCACGGCTACTATGAACATTAAATTAGTTCTCAGACAGTTTATTTACACCGGTGAAGGTATTGTCTACCCACGTACTCCTCCCGTCCACTTCCTTCCAAGTTGCATTTAAAGCACCTTAACTACACTGCAATTTGCTGCAGCGTTTGTTTTAGATAGACAGGTATCGTCTTTTGTTGGACGAAGAGATAACAAAAAAAAAGGTCAAGTGTGACTCGAATCTGTACACTGACGGTTCCGTACATACTAAATATTTAATCGATCAAATTGATGTTCTTGGTTGGTTTCTTAGTCGTATGTTTCACCATTTAGGTAAAAATAAAAAACCGATTACGGTATAAAGAAGTATGTATCTCCTAATACTTACCTAGAGAGGAATTTCTTCTTAATCTCCCATTTTTGTAAAAGTTGTTTAGGTCTATTTTCGTATAAGTATAGACATTACATTTCAAAAATATACCTTAGATTAAAGCTACGATGGTCACAAGATTTTACTTTATAAGGAACTCTAAATTGAAGCAAAAAGTTTAGCGATAACACCTCAGGAATGACGAAAGGACATCGTAAGGTGTTTTTATGGCTTCGTGGGATGTTTGACAAAAAATGAATCTCTTTTCCGCCGTACACTATTCAGATATCGCAGGTGCCTGGAGACGTTTATGACATATTTTACAAAGATTTTAAGTGTGAAATTTTGGGACTATTACAACAATACGTTTAATTATACTTTAGACAGTTCGAAGACGAAACAAAAGATGGAAAGCTTGTTTGTTTAATAACTATTTGGGTGCATCCAATTTTATTGTAGAAAGATAAAGATTAGAAAGATTCCTCGCGTTCTCAGTGCC
Source organism: Nastra julia (assembly GCA_018251315.1). Classification (NCBI taxonomy): domain Eukaryota; kingdom Metazoa; phylum Arthropoda; class Insecta; order Lepidoptera; family Hesperiidae; genus Nastra; species Nastra julia. Next base: position 1,468 of record DWOX01000327.1, on the reverse strand, counting down.
ATAGACAACATTCACACAAAGGACAGACCCACACGGAGAACAGAAACCAAAATTCAAATTTCATTGGGAATCAAACCCGCGACCCAACGAACGGCGTTCCTGCATGGTAAGTAGTAATCATGAAGGTCGTATTGAAAGGTTTCTTTCATTACAGGCTATACATTATGCGGGGCGGTCGACGTCGATTCACCCTGCGCGTGTCGTGGGAGTGCCAAACGCGTGCCGCTCCCATCGCGTGATACCCCCTGATTGATCAACACTACTTACTAATATTACCCGATTCATTTGTTAATGCACCGTAATGTACTTAGAACAATAGCGCTTGCGTGCTTTGTCGACTTGTTTGTCATTGAATCGTACAACACGCAGAGCTGCAGCGGTGTCACAACCAGGCTAAGTAAATACCAAGTAAAATGTTCGTAGCGTCTGATATTTAGTCAGTTTAGGAGTAGTTATTTGTTAGTTCTAGTCACAAATGTGTATGAAGTTTTGGCTTGAGATAAAGAACGAGAGACAAACGATCATCTCATGGTTGGATCGACTATGTACTTAAGTAACACCAGAGAAGTTACCAGTGCATTGCCGCTCCTATGTGTTATTTTAAGGATCAAGAGTCATGCGAGGGCGACTATCTCATTTTATTGATGAAGTAAATATTGCACGGGCTTAAGGCTACAAACGACCACAGGCTATGTTGGGTCGCCGTTATTACTTCGTCCCATACATTTACAGAGCAAACAGTTCTGTTATTGCGACCCCCGCTCCCACGGGAGGGCGCGAGAAATCCCTTAATTCGTAACTTGCAGGTGCGGGCTCATTACGCGCTTTCGGACACGTGGCGGCCGTGTGCGTTATATTGAATTTTGTTTAGATCCAATACACTGCATGAACTCGAACAAAGCTTTGATCGATACAGAAAATGCTCCAATCATGTTATATACTTCCCTAGTACCTAACAAGGAATGGGTTACTCTATGTTTTGCTATTTTTAATTGGAATATTGATTTGATTTCGTGTCCTTTCGTGTGTATTCTTTGTTGATTTCGTGTCGGATACATAGGTGTGTATTCTTTGTCAAGGTTACAGAAGCTCAAAGCGCTAAACAAATGAGAATAACATACTTCATCCAATGTTGAAAATATGAGCCGTGTATCTTCACAATGTTCACCTTTCCTAGATCGTTATTATATTTAAGGAATTTGTAATTCGTAAAGTTCTTGAAAATTAAGAAGTATTGCACTGGGCCCTATGTGTGAGTAATGTTTTTGTTGAAGCCACTCCCTGCTTCATATTTGGGAGACACAAATGTTTTGTGTACGTCGCAAATTCCTACTTGGTATTCTCGCGAAGCACTGCCCAAGATACGTAACAATGATTCAGACTCTTCGTGATTGTTTCTCTGTGGGAAAGTCGTTGTTATGCGAGTAGGTAGAACGCGATACGGCGGGCATAAAGGGCCTGAAGAATC
>DWOX01000326.1:0-10892 GCA_018251315.1 Nastra julia | reverse complement strand
ATATTAATAACCATCCCGCTTTTACACTCTACAGCTTTTAAACGGATTGACCGATTTTCATGAAACATATATAAAAAAAAACTAAATTGAAATCGCTACATCCGTTTGGGAGCTAAGATACCACAGAGAGACACCTGTCTTTTTCGTCGGGGGTTAATAAGATGTTAATTCCGTGGTTAGTGTTAAAACGGTGAGTGTCCGGAACGCGGTAAAGACAGTAGCTGCGGGTAACGCCGGCATTACCCTCATTAAGTATACAGGGATACGTCGGACCATCTAAAGACGGCTATTTATTATACTCGTAGCTGAGGTTTTTTGCTGCCGTCCGTCTACATTATTATACAGTGCTAAAACTATCTAAATAGATACAAATTGAAGATATTCACATATACTGGCGACTCGGCGATACAAATTTTTAACCACTACTGATGATTTACTTAAAAATGGTAAGGGACAGAAAACGTTCAGGCGTATAAACTAAAATAATGAATCTTCAAGTATAAAATAGAATTAATTGTAGGTAATAAAGCAATTGAAAGGTAAATGCACTTTCCGACATAAAGTATAGTAATGTGAAGAATAATTAAAACATTTTCCCTATTTGGTTTTCATTAATCGGAAAGCAGTAAATACGTTTTCAGTGTGAACGTGTAATTGTGCCATGCGGGTAACGTGCTTTGATTATAACTATTAATCAATCTGTTCTCTGGTAACGCCAATACAGAGTTTATTTGTGTAAGTTAATTGCAATCTGAAGTGCGACAGATTTTATAACTCTACATTTTAATTAATGGCAATGGCTGGAATGGTTATTTCTGGTGTCTGTTTACGTTTTAATATAATTAGGGGTGTCCAGTAGGTACCTTTGAAATAGGGATGTTGTTATTTTTCTTTAAGTGTTGGGGCCAGTTGTCTTTCGTTCTAGGATCAATATGGGACAATTTCTATTCAATATTATTGAAACATAAAGATAACATGTGTCGGTAAAGCAGAAACTCACCGCGCATTAGTAGTAGTAATTAGTCGTAACTCCAACGAAGAACACAAAACAAAACGACAAACTATAATTGCCCTGTTAATACTGTTTAGGTTTTAGGCCTTTGTTTTACTCCTTCTCTGATCCACCACACATCTATGTCCCGTTGCACTTGCAGTATCAACTTGCTAGTAATGAACGAACTCCAAACTATTAGGTAAAAACGTATATCATACTATTTTATTCAACAAATACAAAAGTTGGCTGGTTAATGTCGTATTTATAATCGTATTATAAAGCTTAATCCAAAGCCGATTTAGTAAAACATTGTTATGTTCCTCAATACAAATGATTTTATCACACATGGTTAAATATTCATGAGCACGCTGTATATTTCCCAACTTTGCGTCGTGCGCGATAAAATAGCTCCTAGTTAATGGTAATAGGGCTCGTTATGGCGGATAACGCGTCGGGTTAGCTTATTAAGCCGCAGCCGCTGTGATTCACCCGTCCTTCCCCACTTTACGCTGAATCACACTACTCTTTATTTATTTATTCTCTGCCTCGCTAATGCCGCGTTCATAAAAATGTTTATTTTATTTCTTCATTTTTAGTTCTTATTTGGTAAGGATAAGTGGCCGGATTGATATCTCGTTTGGTCTATGTCAGCATCGAGTATAATTTAAAAATAGACATTACTCTTGTATTAGTTTGCTTCAAGAAGATAGCGCACGTTCTTTCTAACACAATAAATGTTATCAATGCTTTGAAAATAAATTACTTTACTACGCGTGACATGTGGCAGTAATGTGGCCCCAATCGATAATAAAAACTGTCGTCATTGTTCATTGAAGTTTAATGTGCTAACGGAATAATAGTCCAATGTCACTGCTACCGACCATTTTGGTATGTAAATACTTCACAGCTTCAACGATAGAGTATTGCAAGAAAGCCTAAACATTTATATATTCTCCACAATTTTTGCACTTCAATAGTATCGAAGGAGTTACGATTATCAAGCCGAGCCGCTGAGCACGCGACCCTAGCGTCGAGCGGCCTTGCGTTCCGCAAGAGGCATTGCCCACTGCGCACGTGCTACGAGATTAATACACAGCACACAGCCTACCACCCGCCATTGTTGTACTGCCCGTTTAACACCTCAACTGTGACCCTGCAAATGTGTTCCAGGAATCTTGAAATGTTTGCACGGTATACCAATATGTAGTGCGTAGTTTTCTAACAATGCAGTTTCATTGTGGGCGTTTCTTGCGCTGTGGTGCTAGGAGCCGGAATCTATTAATATCTCGCCTTTATCTAAATGTGATGAGGGTGACTTGTACAAACATTCTGTTGTTTGGTTAGACTTGTGCTCGATACATACTGGATGTAGTAGCATTTTTACAGCTTATTTTCATAACAACGATTATTTTTTTACTAAATTTCAATTTAAAAGTACTGTCAAATAATACAGCTTTTCTGATTGACACTAACGCCCCTAAAATAACTCATTGCTATAAGTTACTTGTAATTCATTTCTCATGAATTCAATTGTTTGTCACCAATACTTTAATGTATTCAGTAGGTAGTTAGTTAGTTTAAATATGAGGCACAATATTTACCAAAGTAAATAATTCAGCTCAGTGTGTTTCTATCTATCAGCTTGGCGTATTGATAGTGACAAATGGCCCGTCACGAGCGGGGCCCGCGGGGTGCGTGGTGCGTGACACTACGTGACTCGTGTCACGTCACGTCACGGCGGCGGATCCCTCCCCCGTTCCTATCGTCCCCGGTCCCCGGGGTCCCTGCGCCGGCTCCCATTCACGCTCTATGATGACGCCAAAAATTCCCTCGCGCTTTTTGTGTACAAGTTATTTAAAGATGAGATTGTGACTATTTTTAAACTCCGAAGTGAAATTACTTGTTCAGTAGTTCTATTTTTGGAGATTGTAAGATTGTAACCTTTTTAAAGTTCATTGGCGCTGGCATTTACTGACAAACTGACGCTTTGGTTTGGTAAGATAGGCAGTGATCTTATTAAATCTTGACATAAACATGGTAGTACTACATGTATTTTATACATTATTCAATAATTAATTTGATAAAGGGGAAAATATTAACACTCACTTTCCTTACTGACAGCTAGCTAAATGTTTAATTTTACTAAACGAATTTGTTTTACATGTAAGAACGTTATTATAATTAAACATTTTCACCGTGAGTATTTTTGTAATACTAATACGTTAAAAGTAAACCACATTTAATCCCATTACCGAATTTCCTAGAGAATATCTCACTGGGCTCCGCTCGTCTTAATCCGATTAACCTGCCTATTCTCTGTTGAAAAGTAAATTCTCGTACATCTGCAGTCTTTATGGCTGCTGCACCAATTCTAGAAATTGGATGTTCAATTCCACTTCTCCGCCTGATCGGCCAAACTGCAAATGTCTCCTTACAAAAAGTAGACATAATATATAAAGCAAATAGACGAATGAAGAAAACCACATGTTCACTCTTTTAAAATGGAAGTCTTGAACATGGTGTGACGCTCCCATTATAATGGGTTTTTTTTTATATAGCTCACACGTCACGGCTCACACACTTGGTCACACAGTTGACACCACGCTATGTGTTCGATCTTTATATAAACTCATAAATACATACTGTACAAACAAAAGTTAATTTAAAATAATGCGGTTTTGGATTGCTAATTGATTACCGTATAGTTGTGAAGTTGTTTAAGAAAAAGTTGTTAGTTTGAGTCAGTGTCAATTGCCGACGCCAGTCACCAGTTTTTAATCTGCCTAAATAACGTTACGTCATTCCATATACATGACTGTCATCCAATTGTAATGTACGAAGAATACACTTGTATGTAAGTGTATCTAAATTACACTAGATAATGAACTGGATGTGTCAATCATTGTCGGCTACCAAGCTATTCCATATTCCTATTTATTCAAATAAGGATAAGATAGGATAAGATTAGGTTTTCAGATAAGTATTTATCTCCTTTTTAGGTATTAAAAATGATTGTGTGTTGTAATTGATAGTGCGACAAGAAATGTCATTTATTTATTAATACATTGATACACGAGTCCACAAAGATCAATAGGTGATACGTGTAAACGCGAAAAAGTATACGAACCGACGACCAGCACAACGGTTGATATACCGAACAACCGTTAAATCGGTCTTGGGTTCGATTCCTGGCGAGGTAGAAGTGACTCCGAGGTCTGAATTCTAGTGTGTGCACGCTAAATTTCCTCCTTCACGAATATTCAAATACCAGGTCTGTAAGAAATTTCATTTTGTTATCGTTATTTTTATTTTTATCTATTTACTCGAGAACAATCCGCACCCTATTGATCCGGCGTTAAGAGGCTTGAAGTGTGGAGAGCGATCTGGAGACACGGTTACACAATGTTATCAGTTCATCGCGCACCAACTGTCACAGCTGAGGGAGGTATCTAAATATAGGGCTGCCATCGCCTACTAACGAAGCCCGAAGATTTGCGCAAAATATTGGTATTTCCACGAAAAAATTAATCTCCAAAAAACTGGTCTGGTCTCCGCTAAAACTTGAATTGCACGAATGTGATTCCCGATTACTAAATAATGTTTATCTTAGGTTTCTTTTAATGTTTTTGTAAACCGCGCCCGAACGTGCCCCTGACGCCCCTCAAACTACTTATAACAAACCCGGAAGAATGGCAGCCCTAATAATATAACAAGTGATATTGAAATAAACTCAGATTCTCTCTCGTTTGCTTTGATATGAAGTAGTAGCAGTCAGCAGTAAATCACAGCGGTGCGCAAACTTTGTTCAACTAGTTTTATTCGCTAAAAGATTCTCCCGTCCTATATCGCGACCTCGTCCTTCTATTGGGGTTTCCTTTTATCTCATTGCTGGAAAGTTATAACGATATTGGATGATTTTGGGGTTTGTAAGAGGCGTCCATTAGTGACGTGAGGAGTTTAGAAGCAGAGGGGTTCGAGCTAGATCTCATTTTATCTCACTTTTGGGAGAAAAGTCTCGAAGAATATAACAATTTTTCGTAGGATTTATTTTATTTGAAAAAAAATGTGTATCTCAAATTCAAATATGGGTTATTCTTATAAGTATTACTGATATACACTCCACTTGATCACATCAACGCAAGTAAAGATCATATCACACTTGATGATGCCTAACTATACATAATTATATACATGACGTGACAGTGAGTATCTATTGGCGCCTCCGGAGTTGGCGCACCAACGAGAAAATATTTTTTATTACTACAAAATACGATTTGTTTTGTTCCGCCAAAAATACATGTCCATCTCCGAATACAGCACAAGGCCATCAATATTTACTACTCGGGCGGACGTCAAAGGCGAATGTGAATGCGAGTCGAGCGAGAAGGACAACTGTCGTCCGAACTGTCACAATGAGTATCTAAATAAATAAAGGTCACGCAGTGATCTTTGTGAGATACTTGGTTATCCGGTATAGGTACTATGTATCGAGTATACCTACCTTAAGTTCAATAATTCACTACTAGCTTATGAGTTGTCAGCAGCATGAGTTGTCAGCAGCATGAGTTGTCAATCGCCCCGGCTTCAGCGAAATTTTGACTATCTACGTAGGCGTAAATTACAGCCATTACGAAACCGGTTATACGTAGTAAGGAAAATACATGTAATTTAAATGGTCATCTAACAACAGCCACCCAATCGTTCTGCCAAAGATATTAGCGAAGTGGTGTCCGAACGGCGTCGCGCCGCCGGAGCCGGTGTTACCGTACGTTGGTCGTTCACCTCGCGGCAGGTAGGTAACCTTTGATCGATTGTTACGCTATTTATGTAAGCGACAGATACACGCAGTTATTGTGCTGAGCTGTTACGTAATAGCGATAGTGAAATTTGTACCGCACTGCCTCGCGTCTCACCGCAACGCGCCGGTAAAGACATCAGGTTTGCGAAATAAACAAGAGCTTTAAGCCGGAATTTACTTACCCATAGTAGCACAGTAACCTGACGTTACGACAACCATGTAACCCATATGGTAGCGTCGGCCTGTCGTGCGACGAGTCTCGAGTTTCATTCCCGGTCAAGAACTGTTACATAACTGTGTAAACCGAAGCAGGTCTCTCTGCGCAGGAAAATTTCCTCTGATTCAGTACTTTTGAATCTAATCGAACATGAACACGAGCTTATACTGATTGTGAAATGTTAGAATTACATTTGACTGCAAAATTATGCGTCTTATATTGCTCATTAACGACATTGGCAGGCGTTCCCGGACAGATCGCTTAATGGTTTGTGTATGCTAAACATAGGTCCGTGTATACGACGGCACGGGGTACCGCATTGTACACGACGCGATAAATGAAACAAAGAAACAATGCACCCACCTCTCCATCGGCACATCACGCGACACCCGATCCTATCGACCGCGATCTCGACCGCGACGGACAATGGACGCACGGCCGCCGATCGCGTTACAACACTTACAACTTTAGCTGTGGGTATGTAACCCCTTACTTATGGCATGAGCCTGACCCACTGTACGACACCTCACTCGGTACCTTGGCTCCAATCGGTTACTGGCCCGATCACTGAGAGGGCCTGGAGCACACTCCAAGTGGCGATCCAAGTTTCGGATCTGTCGCAAGCAATCATGCTGTCTGGAGCAAATCGAAAGCAGTTATAAGTGCCCACAGAAGCACAGAAAAACTCAATGTAGTTTTATTGAGAATTTTTGTTGACGTTTTGTTATCTCTGTGAGTTAAATATAGTAATACACATCTCGAAAGAAATTTAATTGTTATTTCATTGCTCACTGATTATAATCTAGTGATTAATAGTTTATGCATGGTAGACTACGGGTTGATGTAATTTCATGAGCGTGTGTCGCGTGCCATACAATGTTTGAGTTCATAAACTAAATTTCTGCTAAGTTTGTATACACCTTCGACGATACATAACTTGTGAAGACCGACTCATCTTTCTGTTTATATTAATTCAAAATGTTACAAAATGTTGTTTCCGTCTTGTCCCAGTCAGGCGGTACAACATCGTCTCTACAAACACCTAGCTTCAAACCGCATCCAGCGAAAGTGGTCCAGAAACTAGACTTTTTATCCATTGAGTAGAGTGAATTCCTCGGGCATTGTGTGCAGTTTTATTGTGTAATGCAATCGGAGCTTACGATCTGTTCTTTGTTTCAGGTAAGCCGTGAGCGGTGTCGCGGGCCGCGTGGGCGAGTGCCTTTCTCTGCGGGCCCGGTGCGCACACTAGTAATTACACTTTCGATTCCTGGCAGAGTCTTCGTGTGCGCTGCCTGTGGATTTATTGCTCACAGCAGTCTGTAGCGAAGGATTTATGTACACTAAATGCAAAACGAATTTCAATCTTAATTCCATTATGCTCTATTTAAATTGGGTGGTAATGTTTTTGTACAAAAAAAAACAATATTATGGAACATATCGGTAAATGGCACTTATATGTACCTATAGTAATATTGGGTATATATACGTGGGTGTATTTCCGGTACACACCGGATTTCCTGCTCGTTCACAACCTTATAGAGCGGAGGTTTGCTATGTTCGCTAGTGCGCCGTAGCTGAAGGATATAATATTTTACTTCCGTTGTTACATTAATAGTGATTTTATTTCAAGATAAAACCTATCGTACCAAAAACATTTGCAAAACAAACAATGACAAGACCCTAAACTCGCACCGTTAACAAAAATTACAAAATCTAAATATAATGTATCTTGAACTACCTATTGTTTAACAGAGATGTAATGAACAGTGAATAAATTCACCTTACGCCCGTGTGATGGTAGCGAAACGGCCAAGCCACATGTTTTAATACATAGGTACATAACACCTTCGAAGTTGCAGATTTTTAACTGAAACCATTACGAATAGTCAATCGATCCATCCGGACTTGGCCGATTCTTACTACTAAAATAGATTAAAGTCGATAGCAGTGGTAGACGATGAAAGATTAGGTCGCGGACGTTGCGGCGGCGGTCACGCGGCGAACACAAACGGTAATCGATTCAAATTATTAGATTAACAAGATTGTAAATCAAATATCCGGTTGGCTTTAACGTGCATTAGACCGTAGTGCAGAAATAATCTCGAGTATTTTACGAGTTGGCATGAACGCACGGAGCATCAAAACGTCAAACAAATATTTACATGCCAATTGTAGTTTATCCGATTTTCACGTGATCGTTTGAAACCGTTACTTCGGTGGTGATGATTCCTGTGAAGACTAAACTTATGAATGAAATGGACACAGAGTTCATTAATATAAACTGCGCTTACTTGTAAGCAAGCCTTAGTTGGGAACTGTACCAGATTATTAATTTGAAATGACTCACTATTGAGTTATATCCGCAAGTTTTTTTTATTGATTAATAAAGCTGATGCAAATCTTTTTCACCGAAATAGTAGTCATAGTAAAGACAAAAGATACGATTACCCGGGCTAATGTCTATTTACGGCGCAAGCAATTATTTGGCAATAAGTGACTTGTTAACGGTGCCGATTGATATATTTTCGATCGTTTCACACCCGATTTTACTAAACGATAACGCGGACGGGATAGGATGTGGCGAAATCGATATGTGTCGGTATTTTAGGAGTTTGGTCGAATATTGTGTGGATTGCTGTATTTATTTATAAGTTGGGATTTTTCAGTTACGTTTTAAGTAATTAATACCTGTAATTGTGTATCTAACTCATGGATGATGACTTCTATGGTCAAACTTTGTTGAGTCACACTAACGCGCTTTATGCCCGAGAGAGCTGAATAGTTTTACACGCTTACCGTACTTACAGTTTACCGCTGCATACTCAATACTAACACTCATACCTACACTAGGATCCCCAGGAGAGTACCATGGACAACAGAAATGTAGGCCGAGAACAGAAATTCAAACTCGGCGTTTAAATTTATTCCCTCTTGGGAATCGAAGCGAGGACCCTTTGATAGGCAGTCCAGCGTAGTCGTTGTGCCATACGGGTCGTTAATGGTCAGGAAGTATTGTAATGTGTGTGGTTGTTTAACTTATTAATTGGTTTAATCAATTTAAGCGAAGCTTAATTTTTCCCGTAAATCCAATTGTTGAGATCGATAGCGGTCCGTATAGGGCGTGGTGCAAATGTAGCAAGGCTTAGCGCAAGCAATTAATCCCCGTAATAGAGCTCCCCATTACAGACTTTAATGGGAGCCTTTATTTTCACATTTCATTGCGTCCTTAATGCTCGAAGTAATTTTATATTGTAACTATTTTATTGTTTATTCTGTAATGCTCACCTTACACAGTTATAAAATAAACATTAATCTGTCGAATACCGATGCAAGAAGTTAATTAAAGATTGTAAAATCGCAGTTAATGCCTCACACCTCACCACCGTGTAAGTAACATGTAGCTACATATATAGATATAATATTATGTAAACAATTTAATTACTTTTAACCTTCAAAGTATTTAAAAAAAATAATCCGCCATCTTTTGTTAATAAATCATCTTAATTGGCCCTTGTCGTCCTTTATCGCCGAGATTAATGAAGATTTTCTTAATATCATTTTTGTGCCATGATTTTTGCTACGAAAATTTTCCTTTAGATTAACCTGACAAAATATTCTGCGAATCTACCTTTCACATCCAGAGTATTTTTAGAGTTGGAGTCGTTCTTGCTTAGTTCCCTAGTAACAGTCTCTACTAGCCTTCTTAGCTGAAATCAGGAAAGATGCAAACAGGTACAAAATAACATCTCATTCTCCAGTTACTGGATTTAAAAAAAAACACAGATAAATACAGTAGACAATTTTCCCGATCTGGAACCACACATTTTCTACTAACCAATTTTCTACTAACCAATCTTCTTCTAACATTAATTATTACTCCTGAGGAACTATGAGTTAATGATCATTCGCCGATTCGTTCAGTATTTTATATTCGAACTAAATCAACAACAACAGGTTGCGATGGAAACGCAAGCTTCTATTATGTACGGTTTCTCCCTACTTGAAACGTAATGAGAGCCTTAATTTTACTCTTGTCGTTCTCAAAATAAACTTGAATAGTCCCGCAATGAAAGCTCAGTTTGAAATAATTGCTTACTTTGTTAAGAGGCGAGCCGTTGTCTAGGATTTATTCGCTGAGAAAAATCTAGGTTTTGCAATTTACTTTTATGAGCATTATAGCTTTTATTAAAGGCGGCAGATTTTTCTATTAATGTTCTATCAATTAGGCCGGACATAAAAGCTTATTGATTTCCCAACGGACTTTAGTGCCCTGACATGCGCTATACTTTTCGCTGCTTTTACCCTAACCATTTCTGGATCAACGACCTACATTGCCTGGTAAAGTAACTCTCTATATAATATATTCTATTGTGATGTCACGATGCACCCATGTATTTTGTGAAATGATAGATAGAATTGATAAAATAATCCTTATACTGTTGTGTGTTATCGCCGTAAGTAATATCTCCGTGTCAAGTTTAATCGGTTTCTATTTTCTGTGTTTATCTGTGAATCTATGGAGTACAAGTCTGAGACAAACGAGCCGGCTGAGAGAAACTGTGAATGAAATATTACTTACGTCGTACACGGTACATACAGTATACGTCGAAGAAACTAAACGACTCTAAATTAATTTGAACTAGTGAAGGTAAGTGCAGGGTACATAACAGCGATGGGAACTGATATTCTGTGTAAAGCGTACACTGCTGTGCCTACTTTATAAATATAGCTAATGTAATTACATTTCCAATAAGATACTACCCAATATTTACCATCGATAATTATTGATATTATAGGAGCAGGGACGATTGTCACGATAATATTTTTACATAATTCTCGTAAAGATAATATAAGATATAATTCAATAATTGTCAGTGATGTAT
>DWOX01000325.1:0-10893 GCA_018251315.1 Nastra julia | reverse complement strand
TAAATACTAATGAAGACAGCTATCGTAAATATCGTAATATAAATGTAATTTAATTCCTCGTATAATTGAAATTATTATGGTTTAGACTAAGACTTTCATTAAATGAGCTTCTAATCTTTATGACGAAATAAATAACGATTTTAAATACTTAATTTTATTTAAGTATGAAATTTTCGTTAAAGTCACATTAATTTGAAAAATCTAAAATAATTTACAACAGCAGTACTTGTAATTAATTTTAAAGGAGAATTAATGTCATGAATACACAATACACACAGACACAAGCACAGACATCTTGTTTATTTCTTTCTAACGTACTTTTAGATAATTGTGTAATTATAATAAGTACCTATCATAAATAACACTGATGCCTATATGAATAAATGATTTTGAATGTGAATTTAGTAATATTTTATTAGTGATATCTATCACTAACATCACTTACTGAGTGATTAATGGTCGCCTATGAGACCTCATACGAGACCCCAGAGACCTCTTATGATGTCCATTTGCAGGGGATAGTGGTACTCCAAGCTCATATGCTATTCTCATACCATAAATAGGCAAGTATTTAATTTTTTAAATGTTGGTATAATACTTTGGCTTACAGAGAATACTTTCTTCTGCCAAGTGCATTCTCTGAATGCAGCTGAGTTCTACGCAAACATAATTACTTTAGGACATTAAAAGAGTCTGGTACTTAAACGTCACAACGAGACGTTTTTGCGGAGCATAGTGAGAGAGTAATATTTAAAAATGCTTTATTAACATTATCATACTAAATATTAACTTCAGACTTTAAAAATATATATTTTTAATAAAACCTGTTGACTGGATTACAATTGTTATTATTAAGAAATACGTAATAGTGTTATCTATTCTAGTATTCACACTTTCAAAATTAAAAGTATATTTACCGCATATTTTTGCTTAAAATTTAGCTTTGTGCACTTCTTCTCCATATGAACTTTAAGTACGAGTATACCAAATCTCAAACTCATAGGTATACCTACATTAATAGGTGCTAAAAGTCGACCTCTCCATGTGTTATACGAATAGACCCTCCTCTATTTTATTAAATGCACGTTTTCGATTTAATATCATTCCTAGGCTGTTTAAATCCAATATCCAATATTAATAATCTTTCCAGAAGTCCATTACAAGCGAATACTTTCTGAAATGACTTCATCATAGGCCATAGTTTTGATAAACTGTAGTTTGTGGACCGTGTTGGTGTTCCTAAAGTACTTTAAACTTTGATCTTCGAGTTTCCTGGACGCAGATCGACTCTGCAGTATTCTAATTAATACTTTTAAAAGTCATGGCCTTAAGAAAATTAGGGTCACACCACACGATTTATTTTTTAAGTATCTAAAATTACACTGTGTAGTCGTGGATGCCATAAACAGTTAAACAAAAATCAAAAAATTTAAATAAAATAAAAACAAAGGAGGTGTGTTTCTTTTCTTAAAACGAGAACAGGAAATACAATCCATGATTAAACTTTCTGCCACACTGGAAATCAAACCTAAAATTTTATTCTACGCTTTGATATATTAAACAACAAAATAAAAACAGTTTGGTAGGTACTTACTATTACTACTACTATTACTGTTTGTTAAGCAGAGGAACCCAATGGATTATTTTATTTCTCCAAAACTCATTTAAATTTTTCATAATTATTTATTGGGTGTTCCGTTGGAGTAACCCTGCCTACAAATTCTTAAGTTCCATAAATGGAACTTTCAAGAGGATGTTTATATTTCTTTCACGCGCCAACCGTTGTACTATTAGTTTTGATTAAACTGCAAACAAATAGAACTAGGACATAGTTCCGTTCACTTAATTTTGTTCTGCAATTCGAAGTTAAAGTAACGTTAAGGTAAATAAAGACCGAGCAATTTTATATGAAAAAAAAACCCAGAGTGAACAGATACAAGATGGTTTTTAATTAAAGGGGTATATACAGAAATGATTTCGGTAATATCAGTTTGATATTCGATGGCTAAATGTGTGATTTTGCTATTTGATTTTTGTAAGGGTCACAAAAATTTAAATGAAAAAATAAAGAACTCCTTAAATATAAACCACATCCTGTATCTGTTCGCTCTGGGTACGTTTCGTTCCTTTATTGTCATGAAACACATCCCTACTCTTAAGAAGGTATTGTATCAGATTTTCAAAAATACAGACATACAAACAAGTTTCGCATCACAATGACAAGGGTAAAAAACGGTCGTAGAGATTGCGGACGCTTTGTAATAAAACCTTAAGGTTTTCCGGTAAATCACTCTTACTTCAACCTTTCACGTTGACCGTGCTTCAGTGACGAATGAATGATTTGAAGTAATTTATTATCTAAGTAGAAGCTCTGAAAAATCTTTTTTTTTTCTCAGCAAACAGATAAATAAAAGTGCTGATGATATTAAATCTGTTACACAGTTAGCTGCGCGGCTAAGAATTTTTTAAAGAAATAATTGGAATAAATGGAATGGAATGGAATTGGAAATCATTTGGATAAAATATAATTGTGATCTAATTTATGATTGACAGACTAGAAGAATGTATGTGGTTAAAAGTCTTTGTATTGTCTTAGTGAATGCAGCGATATTTTGTGGGGCTTGGTGTACAATTTTACGACAACGTCCTAAAGTTAATGCGTGTTTTGCTAGTAAAATAGTTCAAGAAGCGTGTAAAAGCTCACCTTATTGGCAAAGGTAACTAAAGTGTAGACTGTAGATGGATCCTGGAGGAAGCAGGGAATGAAGGTGTACTGTAGATAACAAAATATAGTAGAAATAAATAAAAAATACTGCCCCTCGAAAACTTAATAATTATTGCAATAATGTTTAACATTCGTTTATGTAACAACATAAGATAAAACGAATAACTCATTTGAATTTGAGGAAAAAAACCAGAACTTAATCCCTGCTGCAAGATAATTCTCAAAAAAAATGTTTGTTTACTAAATAAAAACAAAACACGCGAGACTACCATACATTAAAAATTCAGCAAACAGCAATTCACCGAAGCTTTGAAAAACTGACAGACGCCGAGTTTTAATACAAATTAATTGCTCCTGTCTAAACTAGAAAATCCTCCTAATAAAACTGGGGAAAATTGCCAATATTTATTGCTGCATACGTATTGTATATCTAAACGCTTCGACTTTTGGTATCGTTTTAAAAATTATGTAGGTACATACGAACGAGATTTGGTATAGCTAAAGTTTGTATGGAAAAGTGCACAACCTATATTTTGTTCAATTATGTTTGAATTTAAATCAAAACGCGAACATTTTTTTATGTTTCAATTCATTGCATTTTTACCACCTTGAGGGTGTAAAAAACTTCCAGCATAATTGCTCGAGACATTGTTACCACTGAGGGAAGTTTGCGTGATGTAACTACAATACACCGGAAAAAATAACTATAGTTACATATAATTATCCCATGGTATAATAGCTTTTACTTTTAATGACCTGATTTACGTGCATGTATGTTTTTATTTTAATTGCAGTTAATTCTACCTATTATTAGTTGCTAAGGAAAATTAATAATTAAGCAGTGATAGCCTAGTGGCTTGAACATTGGTCACTCGGTCGAGAGTTTCCAAGTTCAAACCCCAGCACGCACCTCTGATTTTCTTAAAAGTTATGTGCGTATTGAGAATCAATTATCACTTGCTACGGTGAAGGAAAACATCGTGGGGAAACTTGCAAACCTGAGAGTTCTTCATAAAGTTCTCAAAGGTGTGTGAAGTCTACCCATCCGCTCTTGGCCAGCGTGGTGGACTATGGCCTGTGTCTCTCACATTGTGAGAAGAGACCCGAGCCCAGCCGTGGGACTTCATGGGCTATGATGATAATGATGATGACTTTTACCAGAAGACTGGACAGACGGTGTTGTACATCACATTTTGTCTCTAATAGTATTTGATATTTTAACAACACACCATCGCATCAGGCACTTCCGATGTTAATTATTCATATTTTTTTTTGTAAATGCTTATTATACCCTAAGTAATTCTAACTAAATCAATCTTACACTAATTATTCTTCCAGTTTTTCTTTTAAAAGTAATTCTTTTTAAAAGTCAGTCAATATTCACCAGCTCGTTCCGAATTCAAATTTTACAATTCAAATACGTTCACAATTCAAAAACTTTGAGACCGTGAAAAGATGAAAACTGCGAGAAAATATACCAAAGTTTAACCTTCGGTTGACTTTTAATACCTCTTAAGTAAACCTGAAGAAATAATTTTATTCTAAATATCTATGAACAATTTATAAACGACCTTGCGTTTTATAGTTTGATTCGTGTTTTAAGTGATTTCTAGAACAACAACGTCTGTACCGTCCTCTTGTTTAATTATGAATTCGAATTTTAAAATTTGAATCTGGAACAACTATTGTAAGATGGTTGGGAATTTTTGGTCGTAAATATTTTTTGGACGATTGCTCTTCTTATATCAAGTCTATAATAAAATTTTATAAAATACTTGGTACCTTTTGTTCGTGTGTATAAAAAAAGGTAGAGCTCTTATAAAGTCAGCTTGAAAACTGAATTTCCAACAAATGAACGTATTTTTTGACTTTAATTACTTGTGCTTGTCAGGAGTACTGCCTACAAAAATTGCTATTGCAATCCTCACAATAGGAGGAATAATTTTTCTGTACAATGATGTTTTTGGTTAACTGTACTTGTTGCAAGCTATCAAATTGACTTGTAACATACACACACATTGTTTATATCGCTCACTTGGTGCAACAATGTCGTAACTACAGTTTTTTTAAACAAGTTAAGTATGACAAAATGCGCAGAAAGATTTTTTTAAACAAGTTAAGTATGACAAAATGCGCAGAAAGATTGTTTGCTTCGGGAGAGACATCGACAGAATTTAATTTATGTTTATATGCCGTGAGATGGCGCGAGTGTAACAAGTCTCTTCTAAACACCATGCGTTCAAAACAAATTTTTAATTGACTCTCCTGTAAAATTCCTAAAACTGTAGTTACGACATTGTTGCACCAAATAAGCGATTTATGTCGATCCGTAAAGGGTTATTTTAAATCTCAAAATCGTGTTTATTAAAAAATACCGTAAGTTCAAGTATCTGAAGACTAGTTATTATTGATATACCAAAAACAAATGCAATACAATATTTTATTTAAAGATAAAAAAATAGTAGCAAAAAAAACTAAATAATACATATACAAAATTGAGTAGGAGCTTATTAATCTATTGTCATTACTTTTTGTTCGAGTACAAACTATCAGATATATTTACGTCCATCGTCGCTTGCCCATCTATCTTACTAGATTGACGCATCAGTTAAGTATCAGCTTATCATGTCAGTTCCATTACCATTTAGCGTTTGATGTCTTGAGACCCCTATGTGAGACATCACAATGTTACTCGTACGTAATCCATAAGGAGTTAAGTAACATTAAAAGTTTAGGATGTTCGTAATAAGTAGGTATTTGACACCGACACCACATCAGTGGGCTCGGTAGTGCACCCGCCAAGTCAAACAAAAAAGAAGTGGTACGTCCGTACCATCATTTTACCAAAGCATTTCAAGCAATTCTATTGTATTGCTATGACAGCGTTTCAATATTTTAAGCTGGGTTTATTGTTAATGTAAATACTTTAATTGTAAAAGCTCATGTTTACACATGAAAACTCCGATAAATTAATATTTTAACGCTAATAGTCCGGGATCCCTAATACATTATTTTTCATTTATTACTAACAAGCTAATTTTTCGAGAATAGCTTTATTTCGATGAGACAAGAATCTTTTTCTATGACGAAGATTCTTAAAAGTGGTAGATAAAGAAAGTACAGAGACAAAATATGTTGACTTGACTCGTTTTGAAAGTTTTTTCCTAACTGGTTGTTTTTTTTTCAAATATCAAGATTTTTATCTAAGCGAAATAATTGAAAAATAATGTACTAGGGATCTCTGACCATAATTTCGTAATGTAAACCCAGCTTAATTGTTTGACTGACTTCTTAAAGTAGGTTGACAACAGCAGCATCTGTTGGGTCTAATTGTAGTCCTAAAACATAGTCCAATCGTTTAAAAAGCATCCAATTTCAAACACACGTATGTTACGTAAATATATGTATACAAGACAGATGCAGCAATATCGTGAAACAATCCGTAATAAAAATACTTAATTTCATTTTCGTTAAATATCTGTTCAAAAGTCCAATGAAACATTTACAAACATAAATTAAAAACTGTGGTACGGGTTCACGTCATAAATATTTTCTAAAATCCAAAATGGGCTTGTTTTCATTCGATGTTACATCGGATAACAGTCAAAAACATTTTTATTTCAGTAACAAATCTGAATATCTTGTTCACTAAATCATACTAGGGACAGACAACAAAAATGAAACTAGTGATAAATTGGCTAAATATTTAGGTAAAGTCATAGATTAATAACAGCGAAAGATGGATGTGTGGATTTGGATTTTTCATATACACGACCTATAAAATAGAAAAACGATGCTTAAATTACAATTAAACATAACAAATGGCTCACTGTTTTAACGTTATAAAAACTTTTAGGGAGTTACCAATTACCCCAGCAATTAAATTTATGCTAACAATATAATGCTGAAGAGTTTGTTTGTTTGAACGTGCTAACTAAGGAACTACTGGACCGATTTGAAAAAATATTTTAATGTAAGATAGCTCATTTATCGAGGAAGGCTATGGGTTATATAACGTCACCCTAAGATTAATAGGATAGGAGCAGGAATAAAAAATATAATCTTTCACGCCGGTGGAGCCTCCGACGATTACTAGTCGTTCACAAAACTAAATTTATGTTTAAAATAATTGTGGGTTGAATAAATTTTTAATTTCAATTTCACTAATATATATGTTTAATGAATAGACCGAGCACACAGTCTTCAGTCCGAAGGCCAATCGGAAGACATCCAACCAGGTATACGAGCCTATATAAGGAGCCTAAAATGTGTCTTTTGAGATAAAAGTAACGGTAAAAGATCAGTTATCTAGTATTTCGCTCTCTCTTACTTTCATTACTCTATGCACAAAGTTGTTTACACGGCGCGGCGCAAAAAAACGATTTTAATTGAATTTGGATGGGTTCGTCCTATCGTCGAGTCGAGCGTTGATTGGCCGATATTCAAATTTGCAAGTAACGAGATGTTTCACGGATGACGTATGACGTCGTTTCACGCTGTGGCTAATATTTTTCATATAGCTTGGGGGCAACTGTCGGGGTAATAGGGGGCAACTAGAGGGGTAATAGGGGGTAATGGACCGCGGGATTGAAGGTGTGCGCTTGCTTGCCACCCTCCATGGTGTATGGTGGAATACTTTTAAATATGTATTTAATTTAACCTCGGGTTACCTACGGCTAAACGAAGGTACATAACTTTATGTACATTTGCATACTAAGGATTTTCGATACTAGGGATTTCTTTTTCTCCGTATGTTAGACGTCGTTAGATCATAATTTGTTTGGGTGATATTTTTTTTGAATAAAGTGAAGTCAGATTGACGCACGCGATTGTTTTTATCGTGTCGGGCTCTGAAAGGATATCAAATGGTGTAAAAAATTTGGAAAAATCTTTCAAAAAACATTTTTTTTGGAAAATTTTCGTAAGCTATTATACTTTTGCTTTAAAACTTTTGATTAATTCCATCTAAATAAACTGGATATTTTGGTAACATGCAGTGGTATGCCAGACAGAATTTGGAAAAAAGTCTTTGAATCATGTAATTTTAGTGAAGTGATATTTAATTTGTTTCATACATTTATTTCAAAAAATATATTAATCTTCCTTAACTGCGTTCAATATTTAAAAAATGACTCTAAGAAAATAGGGCCTCCTCTTCTTATATTAACTATAATTATATACCACCTCGCAAACATATGAATACGTATGTATAGAAAACTTTGCTTATTATATCGTGTTTTGTTAGGAGTATGACAAAATTTATCGAGAGTTATAACTCTCAAATTTCGCGACGAAACTTGTAATGAAGGCTGGAGTTTTATGCAAATATTTCTTGAAGCCCGATTACAGACTATAACGAGGTAGTTACTAAACTAACATAGAAGCAGCAACTTTTGAATAAAGATGAATGGGTGTGCTGAGACAATTTATGTGACTCTTAGAATAGAATCATCATGATCGTCATCACAACCCATGACGTCCCACTGCTGGGCTCGGTCTCCTCTCACAATGTGAGGGATTCAGGCCATAGTCCACCACGCTGGCCAACTGCGGATTGGTAGACTTCACACACCTTTGAGAACTTTATGGAGAACTCTCAGGTGTGCAGGTTTCCTCACGATGTTTTCCTTCACCGTAGCAAGTGTTAATTAATTTTCAATACGCACATAACTTAGAAAATCAGAGGTGCGTGCCGGGGTTTTTAACCTGGTAACTCTCGATCGAGGGACCAACGTTCAAGCCACTCGGCTATCACCGCTTAATAGATTGGAATATCAATGAAGCGTTATTCTTAAATCGATTACGAGTTTGATTATAGGAAGCAATGTGTTAAGACGTGGACCCACCGTCGCGCACAGAGATGCTACTCACGTGCGTCAAGCTTCGCTTTACAAGAAATAATGTGATTATTCCACTGCCCATGGACACACTACAAATTATCAAACGAATAATCCGTGCGCCGCGTGCGCAGTAGTGGAATCGCGCCTTTAGTATATATTGGCCGATTTTTACTAACATATTACGTAAATAATTTTTATTTTAGTAAGCCTGCATCTATCAAAGTACATGGGGTAAGTCTAAGTCAAATTATCTATTTCGTCCTAAAGCCTAGCAGCTGAGTTAACCTACTTAAGTCAATACTTTATTATTTTAACATTTGTTTTTGAGTTTCCACCCTTACAATATGTTATTAATTTCTCAGTAACAGATACTATAGAAAGATCTAGTCTTAGATATATAATTTTATGAAACATATCTAGTTGGATGTGTTAGTAAGATAGGCGAAGGACCTCTAAGGGAATTGAATATTTATAGGAGATGTTCTCTAACTCAATTTTAACACATAAAACACGTAAATACAAGAATAAAGTAAGTGTTCAGTAAAAGTTAAAATTACGTTCAACCTGTCATAAACCAAACGAAGTCAATGAAAGAAAACGGTCCGTCAGCGGTACTCTACATTTACGGTCTGAGTTCTAGTAGAGCATAATAAAAATGTTACAGACCTCTGTTAGGAGCCAAATTATCCGCGAATAAAAACTGGGTTTAGAACACCGTAACGTTTGCCTTTGTAAACTTCCATATTGGTTTCATTGAGGGATACATTTCTGTGATAGAAAGCGGTAAAAGTTTTTGAGACTGTATGTCATTTTCCTTAGATGTTCTACAGTTCATACAGCGTGAAATGTCATGGCATTCTTCTCATTTATAACATTGCCCCCAATATAACTTATACTTACCTTAACAAAATATTTATTTTTTTGTTTGTGTCTATTTTTGTTAAAGTTTGAGGATCGCTGGTGAAAACTGAAAGGAGAATCGATTGAAGAACAGCGCTACTTTCAAAAGGAGCCCGTCGTAAACTTTATTCCTTACAACTCGTAAAATTAGACTTGATTAAATTGAAATAGATTAGATTTCGTGACACACTTCGTTTGATCCAATTGTTGTACGTTCTATTCTTTTCTAAGTAATTGAAAATACTCGGCGTCTGTTTTTACAGACGAAAATCTGCCTACTTTTTCTTCAACTCCCAAAGTTTATTTTGCTGAATGATTTGATCGTTTGTAGTGAATTTTGAAATTGATAAAAGATCTTTTGTTGCTGTATGTTATGAGTTTTAGTTTTAAATAATACTTTTCATTTCTTTTCGTACTTAATTTACATAAAACTTAATTTCTTATTCTTAAGGATTACGTTTCGTTTCTGATGAAAAATATAGATACAATTTTTTATTAATTTATTAGAAATTTTTGAAAGTCTCTTGTTGTAGTTTAATTATAGATAGAAACTTGCTCATGCTTCGCTTCGGTAAACCTTGCTGTTGATACACGGTGTTATATCAGGCATTACGAGAATTTCACATTTTTATTCATCTTACTAAAATAAACGCTTATGGCATAAACCTTTTGAAATTCTTGAAGTATTATTTTTAATTCAAATCCAAACCATTTGTAAATGGTATCGTCAAATGCAATGGTCTATCCATTAGGATAATTAATCCCCTCTCATTGCAATATTGCGACTTGTTCAAATATGTTTTGAGTGGGGTTTAGAGTTTGCTCTTCGACTGCTTGTAAAACAAGTTGTAATTACTTAGTACATCAGTGACGAAATAAAAAGATTTACCCTGAACATTTCTTTCTTTTTACATTGTAATGTATGAAAGTAAGTTTTAGACTTGAAAGAGAAAATTAAAAAAAAAATCTAAATTCGGTTTAAATTTATTTCGTCTTAGGAACAAATAGCTCACTAAACAAACACCAAACATTACAATAAAAGTTTCTAATGTGTCGGTAGACAAAACCATTATAGTTATCATCGGCTTTATGAATGAAAAATACGTCAGACTTAAGCCTAAATAAGCTAGTGTCGGTTGGGAGGAAAAAAAAGCCGGAGGAGCTCCCAGTACTCTTTTTTAAAAAAAGGTTAATATTTACAAGTTTATTTACAGTGCGACTTTGGCACGATAATAACCAATTCAAGACAGCTATCGCATCAGCAAGCTTATTAAAGAGGCATCTGTCTGTCTTCGGGGACGCGACGTGTAATCGATTTACTTCGAGTGTGACTTTAAACCTAATAATTACTAACTCTCTCTCTCTCTTCAGTCGGGCCTCATTGCTGAGGATCGTGACCCTGACGCGAAGCTCTTTCGATGACTTGTC
>DWOX01000324.1:0-10894 GCA_018251315.1 Nastra julia | reverse complement strand
TGAAACCGGTTGCTGATCTGGTCATTTCCATGCGTCCTTGCCATTTGCATACTCATCTACATGCTTGATGAAGGTGGCAGCGTGGTACTGTAGAAGTGGTGTAATTGTATTATTGTAGCAATGAAATATTATAATTCAGTTGCTGCTTTGCAGATACTGTGTATTTGCGTGGAATTTTTCACTACTAGTTGCCAATCAACATTATACAAAGTGGTATCTTTGAACAGGGCAGTGAGGGGAAGTACCTTATCCGTTGCAGCTACACGTAAATTGTCTTAGGAGACTATCCATAATATTTTATGGAATTAAGTTCTCTATTCACAAATTTTCACAAAATATACAGTTAGCAACAAAATGGCAATCTTTCATAAACAAAAATTATGCCAATCGATCCTGTTTCTAATACTGATCAAAACTTCGATAGGACCTACCACCTCTAGAGTCCTACAATTATTTCAGTTACCACGGTAAACGAAAGCCTAATTTCCATTAATAATAA
Organism: Nastra julia; assembly: GCA_018251315.1. Lineage (NCBI taxonomy): Eukaryota > Metazoa > Arthropoda > Insecta > Lepidoptera > Hesperiidae > Nastra > Nastra julia. The sequence continues at coordinate 10,395 of DWOX01000324.1, read as the reverse complement.
AGCCGAGTCGAAACAAAAAGCTATCTTTAAAGATACGTTGATTGTCGCAAGTGTAATTAGTGAAATCATTAATCTTGTAATGTCATTAGGCGGACAAGCGCCCAAGGGCATACTCTAAATATCTGTTGACGACGCTAGTACAACGTTATGAGGTGTAATAGATTATTATGGAATTATTATTACAGACGGTTATTGTTTTAAAGACAGGTGTTTGATTAATGATTTAATGGCTGGAAACCGAATTAGCGTCGAGTAAAGATCAGGAATCGACGACAAATTGAATTCCACAGATTATGGAATTAACGAAGCTCGTCAATGGGACGGGTTTCATTGAATATAGATGATGTTGGGTTAGGGTTGTCGCTTACTAAAACTAATAGACATAATAGCTATCTGGTTAGTGCTAGTGATTAGCGAGTTACTTTGAAAAACTAAGAAAAAGAACCCATAGATTTATTCCTTTTTCCCAACGCAATTTACTAAGATATAAATGATTTTAGTCAGCAGTGATAGCCTAGTGGCTTGAACGTTGGTCACTCGATCGAGAGTTCCCAAGTTCAAACCCCGGCACGCACCTCTGATTTTCTATTGGGAATCAATTATCACTTGCTACGGTGAAGGAAAACTTCGTGAGGAAACCTGCACATCTGAGAGTTCTCCATAAAGTTTTCAAAGGTGTGTGAAGTCTGTCAATCCTAATGATATTAGTCTTGTACCTTTGGTCATTTTTCAATTGTATCAACCCTAAATGGAATGTCCAAATGGTATCCATCCGCTAGCATCATTAGATAAGTCTGGCATAATGTCACTTTTCCGGCGCCAGACACTTATTAGTTGCATAATTTGATCACGAAAATGTTCAAAAACTATTATTAATTATACTTTAGATTGTTAATGTTTTATTCGGACTTTGAATTCTGAGTGCACTTTGCCAACTTTCGATTTCGTTTCAGTTTAAAATTTGTTCTATCTTTGTTACGTTATATTATACTCGTAAGCATAATCTTTGTTTCCGTAACTACTTGTGTAATATTTTAGTTGTGTTTCAAACGAAATTTTAATATGTTGCTGCATCTATTCTTTAATATGAATTCGCGATTACCAAATTTTATCTTTTCTAATCTCTTTCGCTAATTTCTAACAAGCTTCACAATAACATGTTCAAGCAGGTTAATACGATATAACTGTAGCGAATTAAAAACCTTACTCGAAATAACCTGAGATAAGGCTCGGTCAGATTAGCCGTCATAAAGGAAGGAAGACCCAGCCTCAGAGCTTGCAAGTTCGTCTGACAGGTCAACAATTTGTATTATTATCTCGTAACTTCATAAATGTTACGTTTTTGTTTCGTAACAGCTTCTTTCTTGTAAGTTATGTTAGACTTTACTCTGTGAATGTGGTCATTTTACGTCTTGACTTCTCTAGAAACTAATTTTCTATTACGTCGTTCGTTATTTAAAAGCTTTCTCTAGTTTCTTCTTTTGTTTGATAGATATCCGCATCATTACACATATTAATATCTACGCATCACACAGAGGACTCGTGTCAAAAATTAGACATCCGAAGTGGTTATAAACTGTAAATTAATACAAATATTCAAAACAGAACAGGTGTATCACCGAGATAAGTTTGTAAAGGAGGCAGTATTGTCTGAGGGCACGAGAGGTCGCTAGTAGGTCAGTCATTATGCCCCACACCTGTGCGGGCCTTATGGCTCTTTTTACCTGTCTAATGACTGTTTTTGTAGTCTTCAATATACACAGCTATTTTATAAGACATCTTATTATTAACGATTCATTCGATTATATCATTTATTGCATCGATTTTTACTCGAACATTGAAAGCTCCTTATTAGGCAGATTTGACATTATCGAATAGAGATTTGGCAAGATTCAAATCTTGCCACAACAACTGTGTTAACAATAATGGCCAAGCTGAGAATTTTTGATTATCTAATAAAAGATAATATTGTGTAGTGTATTGTGAGTTGTGATTGGTTGGGGTTCATTAAGCCATGACATCGTTGCCTCGTGTTTATTTTGCATTTTAACACATTTCTGTACTTACTGTTTAATAAAATAAATTTTTAGATATACGAGGATATGAATTTTAGCTTCGCCTTTACGAGGAATTCTATTGAAGAAAACATTGTACTCCTCCAAATAAATGATTCGATTTACTCTATAAGACTTGGCATGTACAAATTGCTGACATATTACTACCGTCGTATATATCACTATCTATATTTTACCTTTTGGCTTTACGCCTTTTAAAGCTGGTCATCTGGCATCTTCGAAATAGGATCATTAGATCCCAACCCTCACCTTGCTGATAATGCGGGTACATCACCGGAAAGGACGGTAACCCGTTGCTCTCAACCCTTAAGCACCCCATTACGACTCGACCCCCAACCCCTGCTCCGTTCAACAAACGATTTGTTTGCTGTCAACAAACAAAAGAAAGGTGCAAAGTTATCCACGTTTACTTTTTAAAGATTAACAGTTAATAGAATAGAAAAAAGTGCTTTTGTCGCAGAGTAATCGTCTTAGCCATCAATATGGTACAAGATGGTCGAGATTGGGAGCGTTGTCGGCTTTGTGGAGGTTTTTTCTCGTCTACATTGTTTAGATGTGTTTTCTAAAACGTTTTAGCGGTTGAAAGGGTCCATTGAGGAGTGAGCTCGGCTACCTTGCTTCGGATTGTTGGCGTTACAGATATGCTTTGGTCATTCTCACCAACAATGCAACGTGATAATGGTCATCTTTATCGGTGTTTCATCGCCTTTTATGTTCGATTGTTGCAAGCCAACTTTAAATAGCAATCGTTCTTTGTTAGTAATAAGGAACGTTTAACGTTTCGCAACTTTGCGATAGCAGATAATAAAATGTTCTGTGATTGTAATAGCACTTTCGATTGCTATTTTCGTAAGTGGATATTCTATAGTTTCTATAGCCACTTCGTATCTGGATGTGACTTGCATTGTGATGTTTGTTTTTGCTTTTCATCGTTGTGTGCTTAAACTAGGGTCTTTATTTAATGTTTCAAGCTTAGAACAGAGGCTATGATTTATATTGCTGAATGAATATACTTAAACAGAGTAAATCTATCTCTCTGCATGTAAATAGTGTCTATAACAAACATTTCAATTACCAAGCGCATTTAATTTGCATTGCGGGAGAACAGCGTATAGTATTCTGTGGAACAAAGCTCGCAACTATTGATTAATTAGCAACATTAACATTAGCCGGACCGGTTTATTAAGTGCATAAAATATAGTAAACAATGCCGCGGTCCGTCCGTCAGTTGAACAATACTCGCCGCACCTTTTGTTAGGCTCCCATCAATCAGACTACATTGTTCGGAATATCTTAATAAGTTTTTGTACTGGCCCGGTCACTTAGAAAGATTTTTCGGTATCGCCCGATATGAATTTCATGATGAATATTAATGAAATATTTCAAGGGAATTAAAATTTATTTGCTTTCTGATGGAAGGAAGGAATCGGGAATAGATAGATAGAGTCCAGAGGATTAGTTAATAGGTGTTTAACACCCTAGTTTTTTTTTGTCGATCCATAATTATAAATCTTTTATCAAATTTGATGAGTGTTTAGCAATAGTGTCTATGTCCAAAATATTTCTTACCTCTAAAAGATATTTTTTACTACCAACTAGTGTGAACTTGGGTTGCTAGTTTTGTAAATTACAAAGAGCGGTATTCTAGAACCGGCCACAAAATTATACCTTGTCCAGTCTGTCGGCTCAAATAACCGTCTTGTCTTCATAATAGCTTAATCCTAGCATAAACTGCACACAAACCGTGTTCAATGCGCTTTCTTTGTAAAGCCCACAACGCTTGTCAAAAACGTCATGTGCGTTCCCAGGGGTTGCAAATTATGGCAATGTTTGCTTCAGTTATTATTCTTCAATAGCAAAACGCCTTCCACGCCTCTATCTAACAAAAGACGTCAAAAGGATCACGCATGAACTCTGAGAAGGGCGTTTTAGGTCAACCAGGTGCGGTCATTGTTGGTCAACTGACCATAAGTCGGCTTGACCATAGCTTTTCTAATTCGTGAGAAAATGTTAAAGTTGAAGTTCAAGAAATCCTCTTAAATGATAATGACGTAGGCGAGAAATTAATCCGAGCTAATCGTATGAAGTATCTGGTAGAAGCGTACGAAGTTACCGGAATAACGCAAGGCGGTGTACAATTCGACGTCACAGCCGAAAGATTTTATCGTTTCTAGTGAGCATAATAACTGTGACAGTCCGTACGAGAGTACAGCGACTTAATGGTACACATTCTGGGAAAACACCGCTAGTAACATAAAGATACCATCGACTTACGTGCCGACGCGTTCCCACGACTACGATCGCGAAAATAAAAATACCCTCACATTAATCATCAACCAACCCTTGCCGGACATCGGTCAAGAGTAGAAAACATTAATTAAAAAAAGACAACAAATACCGGTTCCGGTTTAGTAGGGTTCCTTCAGGTTTCGGGCGCCATAAGCTAATTATGATTCGCACGTTTTGTCCATGCTTGAGAATGCGAACAATAGTGCACTTAATCCCCTAAAGGGTTCGGTGAAAACCGTTTAGAAACGTGATAGTTTTCACCATAAACATTAACTTCACTTCAACGGTGAATATCTAGTTTCACGTGACGAAAGGTAGTTACGTTCAATTCTTTATGAAAGTTAGACTCCGTAATTATAAAGTGATTGAAATTAAATCCGATTTTATCTTTTTGAATAATTAATTTACATAAATCTCTGGTTGGAATTGCTCTCTATCACTGAAATTTATTAATCGAGTTCCAAGTCTAATCTTCTCTGTTTTATCTCTATCTGTATTCGAATTAATGAAACGTGGTTAACATTATTATCTTTGAATTGATTTTTCTTTTTTTGACGGAATTGAATGCAGGTCCTCCTTTTTGAATAAAAAGACAAGGAATTTAAAGGAAATAAATTGCACTTTGCAGTAAACTAAATACTTATAGACATTAAAATCTTCTCCGGCTAGTTTACAAATTTGTCTGTACTTATATTCTAAGTCATAGTGTGTTTTTACCACAATACATTTCGAGCTCTAAATTATGACTTAACCGCTTCTTAATTGTCATGCACAAGTTATGGTCACTATTCTCAACTAAGGCTTAATCCAAATCGTTCTCTCTTTCTCTTTATTTCAACGACATGAGAATTTTCGGTGCTAAGTAAACCAAAACCACCTCAATTCGGATCAATCATTTAGCTGTTCGCGTATCATTGAAACCGAGCGTCATAACTCCAGCGAAACCTCACAAAAACGAAGCAAAGTGTAAAATCATTTGTGTGGGATTAAAAAAGGAGCTAGCGAGCGTGAGATATACACCACTATCAATCACCTCGTGATTTATATCCTCAGAATGATGTATCGGTCAGGACTCGCTCGCCGTCCGACGGTAAAAGTATTCGATAATTAACTTTTTAAATTTGACTGACGCCTTCATCTGCGGGAAAAATACTACATTGAGCCGAAATACGACGTGGTTGACATTGAAGATTACGTGCTTGCGATTTGCGAAGTATTCTGCATTTTTGATGTTGAATATGATGTCAGAAGTGTTTTGACTAATTTTAAAGTAAATAGAATGGCGGATTACGAATGTAACTGATTAGTCAATGATATGATTTTAACTGTAAACTTTATGATTCAATCAAAGATAATAACAGTATAATCTAACAAAAACAAAAGCGATAAATCCATTACTGCGTCATCCGAAAGTTCATCAAAACCGTAATACTAAAAGCAATCTAATAAAAACTGCAACACAAACGGACACGGCTGATGAAACGACCATTCATCACGAGCAACGCGACGTGACATTATATAGCACGTCAAAATATTCACCTACAGGGGGTTACCTCAATTGCCGTTCCACTTGCCAGACCGGGAATCGAAGGTGGACCCCCGCTGTGTAGCCGGCGTGCGCCTAACGAACTATACAGGTGATTTATCGGAGCGCTCTCCACTTACTCCATTCTAATTCCTTCACGACGTGCGATGTACCTCGTATAACATCGGTGATTTCATTATGATTAGCTTTTACATTTAAATTTTCGTTCTGAGCTTCGATTAAATTGAGATGTTTTAAAGAATTAATAGGTTTACTTGATTATTCACTTGTAATTAGTGTAGCATTCTTATCATTAGATTCATTGACTCTTGAAGGGTTTGTGATAAAAGTAAATAAGTTACAAGCACAACAAAATTTCAAATTAAGCAGGCAAACAGTTATGATAGAATTTCCTGCCGGTGAAATTTTCTCAGGCTCGAACCTCTAAGACGGTATAATCTCGAATACTTGAGAGTAATGCACAGTTTGTATGTATATTGGTTACTACGTTAGTAGTCCCAGTAAACCTGTTTCGCTGGTCGTGCCCTCTGTACCGTGTCTTACTATAAATTATATTTGTATGCAGCCTTATAGTTTCACTTTACATTTTAAAGTGATCATTCCGATGTTGATAAACTGAGATGGGAAAGTCGGTACGGCTAAATGTAAACGGTATTTGACTAAAGCAGAATTAGAATAGATATTGAAATTCATGAGTGTCCTAAATTCTTCTAATGGTTACTCACCTTAGTTTGAAGTTAAGAATAAAAGAAAAACTTTCAAAGTTAACATTACCTTCGCTGATGGCTCAATAAAACTAGCATTAACAGTCAGTAATGATCGCTGAGTATAAAATAAAAAAAGAGCTTCATCCGAGCTGTCGCTTGAAATTCATCTAGCGTCCGCATCTCTATACGTCAGTCTGTCTGTCCATCATTACACGTGAATCATCCTCGGTATCGTGCGGGAGAATTTCGTGAGGTCACAGTTTACTATAGCGGTTTAGGCGCCCTGCGGTCGTTGGTCCGAGCGAGACAGTACTATCGGTTTCCTTACAGGCGTGAGCAAGACGAAGACAATCTTCCGTCTAACTCCGACCGTTTCGTGACCCCACAGCTAATCACATATCTGCAAGCGTATTATGATTATCGCAAGGCTTCGTTCCTCGTACGTTGTTGTGGTCAGTGACTTGTTGCATTGCCTCATTTCACACAGCGAAATTATTGCACGATTCTCATCCGTGTACGACTCGAGCCCGTCCGAGTTTATATCTAATACGATGAATGTTTCTCTCATACCAATTTGTCGTCTTGAAAAGTAGAAATCAATTAATTTTGTAGTTAAATTTATTCTAGCGAGTTTTATGGGAATCTTGAGTTATGGCTGGTTATTATTGTCTCGGACAGATTCCTGAGTAATATTTATATCCGCTGGCTAGTTGATTGGTGTAACGAAACGGTTTACCTGTTGCTGGCCGTGGCATAAATCTTCTGCGACGGTTAATAAGGCGATAATTACAAAAACCCGAGTGTCGACGCGGCTTTGGCTGGAATGTATTTGATGGCACGCGCCTTCGAATCGCTTTATTATTCCGATCTTTAGCATATTTTCTAAGAATGTTATCTCGTACGATAAATTTAATTACGAGATGTACTGTTTTGACGTCTTCCGTGTCCGGTTCTTCGACGGTTTAGTTATTCACGGCATGGGCCTCTGTCCTATTATTTACATTTACTTTCTACTACGCGTGATTGTTCGCTGTCATTCTTAATAGAACTGACAAATCGTTTAAATATTCGCATTTATTATGAGTCAATGAAGAATTTTTATTGATCATTGGAATTCGATCTTTATTTTGTAAACATTCGGTCGCTTTTGGCATTATGCAAAAGCGTCTCCGGCGCCACGATACAGGTTTTGGAACGCCGCGTTATTTTTCTACATTTCTGGCGACGAAGTTCTCACATCTTATCTGGCGTTTAACACAAAGACACACAAAGATTTATACCGTGGAATATGTAACTAACCGTTCTAAGAATCGAATAGTTCCGAGTAACTATCGATACCCGAATCGAGCGCCCTATCCGTCATGCCTCTCCGAATTTCGAAACGACACTTTCTACATTAGTCTCGACAAACGAATCTCTAATCTTTGTATTAGTAACTATATTTCTTGTTGTCGTAAAACCCGAGAATTCTCTAATGATATCACAACACGACCGTTACACCAACAAAAGGTGGATCGTCGTTCATTTGTCGGTTGGTATTGGGCGGCTGAAAGTCGCGTGCGGAGTCTCATTTGAAAAATGGCTGACATAAATAACGGATTATCAAGTTGTATCGAGACGTAACGAGATAGCGGTTACAACTAAAATAAATAGGCGAACGGTAAATGAAGCTGGCGCACAGATTTGAAACTTCGGGATTAAGGCTGGGATGTACTGGAAGAAGGCTTGCTTTGGGGACATCGCCAGCGCTCTTAGTGAAGTCAAATGTAAAAAATCTAGCGAAATATATTTAGAGTTTTGTGTTAAACTTCAAATTAAACTGTCTATTCAACGCAAGCGATTGGATTCAGCAATACAAGGACAAGATACGTAGGTGACCGTAAAAGTTGATAGCAACAATAACAATCTTGCCTATTATGATAACATAATATATGATGACAAAAGGATAATTAAGGGATTTAAAAAACGTATATCTTTCCCGAAGTTACCGTTTTTCAAAAAGTAGAAGTCAATTGACTTCGGTACTCATTTCCTCCGTACCAAATGTAAGGAAAGTCCAAATAATCTACAGTTACGATAATTAAACACACTTCTTGCACAATTCTATATTAAAATCAACAATTTACGTACCTCAACTATATTTTTACAACAATCTGACAACTGTGCCTTTGACAGCTGTCTCTACATTTTCCTCTTTCCACTATACTGTCTTAGCTGCCAAACATTAATAATACAACGAGCTACCTCACAAATACCACAACTGTATCAAACATCAATACTCAGCCATTATTATTACATTAACTATATTAATACGCTAACACAAAGTACAAATACCTTCCGCAAAGCCGTTCAAACTCTCAAAGGACAATCATCAAGTCACCAACCACCTAAGTATATCTCCAACCTAAACCCTACAGATGAACATACATACATCTTACGAATCTTGTAATGACTTGATAGCTTGAAACTTCAGTTGTCGTCGTTAATGGTTAAATTTATTACTCACTTGTTTTTTGTTTGTCTGTTGTTTAGTTGATACACGGTGAAATCTCAATTAAGAACGTTATGGATTCAATAATGGTCCTTATTGTCTTAGTAGTAAGGTCGGTTGGTTCTAATTGTCTTATTGTTTAAGTTTAACAAGTTATCATTTCTGGTTCTGTTTGTGAGAGAAAGAAATTAGGGGTGAACTAAGTAGGACAGCAGTTTCGTTTTATTGCAGCTCAAGTTAAGCTATCTATTAATAGTCTATTAAAATAGTTCGCCCAAAAATGTATGTATATCTTCTTAATATATAAAAAGACAGCGTATCTACGTATGTTTGTCACTAAATTCCTAACCAGCTGGACCAATTTCAATAAGAAATTTGTGAAGTATATTAGAAAGATTGAGTATGGTTTCGAGTCACAGTTGGACCCGGCGATCTCGAGATACTTCAAGGGGGCAGCCAAACTATTAGAGTTATTGCATCGTCCCCACCACAAAATTTGTGCGATATGATGAGGATTTACTAAAAGCACATGAGAATTGAAAGTCAGGAGTAGCTAATGTGGAAAATATGCTGAGGAACGAAGTCTGCTTCTAGTAAATATATTAAATGGCATCTTTATATACATTTTACTAAAACGTTAATATTCGAGACAATATCGATCTCTCTATAGGTCGGTTTCCTCAGTGCTGAGGGTCGTGACCACTAATAAGCACATTCCTTGTCATGACTCTACTCGTAGCGGTCTTTGGCGTCTTTTAGAGCATTGTGGAAAGTAGTACCTAGAGATGTCCGGATTTGATCGGACCAACGTATTGGGCTTCGTTCTCTGGGCCTCTTTCCTTCGATCTTACTGGTAGTTAGATCGGACCAATGTATTGGGCTTCGTTCTCTAGGCCTCTTTCCTTCGATCTTACTGGTAGTTAGATCGGACCAATGTATTGTGCTTCGTTCTCTAGGCCTCTTTCCTTCGATCTTACCGATAATTCAGTCGGACCAATGTATTGGGCTTCGTTCTCTGGGCCTCTTTCCTTCGATGTTACCGATAGTTTGATTGGACCAATGTATTGGGCTTCGTCCTCTAGGCCTCTTTCATCCAATCTTACCGGTGTGAGTTTTTCCAGATTGTCGACATTTTTCCTTGTGATATGACCGAAGTACTCAAGGATTATCTATACTAATATTATAAAGAGGAAAGGTTTGATTTTTTGTATGTTTGTTTGAAATAAATAGGCTCCGAAACTACTGGACCGATTTGAATAATTCTTTCACCATTAGAAGCCGACATTA